>CANXYI011477244.1:0-14313 GCA_948208565.1 Hura crepitans
TTATTTTATACTGGTGAGAATGGACTACTCCTTAAAGAAGCTAGCAAAGCTTTATATAGATCAGATAGTCATGTTGCTTGCAGTGCTATCTTCGATAATAATAGATTAGGATCTAAGGTTCACATCGAGATTTTAGAAAAAACTTCATAATTCCTCAGGTACTCAATTAAGTTTTAGTACAACAATCCATCCACAGACTAATGGACAATCTAATAGGGTTATTTAGATTCTCAATGATTTGTTTATGGGTTATGCATTGGAGTTTAAGGGAAACTAGGATGGATACTTATCTTCACTTATAACAACAGTTATCAAGCAAGTCTTGGCATTATGATCCTTTGTATAGAAGAAAATATAGAACACCATTATGTTGGAATAAGCTTATTGAAACTTAGCTCATGGGGCCAAATTTGATACAAGATGCCGAAAAAAAAAGTAAAGATCATCAGAGAGAGGCTGAAAGTAGCCTTTGATAAATAGAAGTCATATGCATATCTGAAGAGGAAAGAGGTGGATTATAAGTGGGAGAAAAGGTTTTTATTATGGTTTCACCTTGGAAGAAGGTTTTGCATTTTAGAAGGAGATTGAAGTTTAGTCTTAGGTTTCTTGGGCATACGAGATCACATAATATGTAGGACTATTAGCCTACAGACTAGCTTTACCTCTAGAACTTTAGTAGATCCATAATGTCTTTCATGTTTCCATGTTTAGGAGATATAGATCAGATACTATATATGTGTTAACAATGGAAGACATTAACGTTAATACTAACTTGTCTTATGAAGAAGAACTAGTGAGGATTATTGACAGAGTGAAAAAGGAACTGAGGAATAAGATAGTGCCCTTAGTAAAGGTTCTCTAGAAACACCAAGGGCTAGAAGAAGCAACTTGGGAGATGAAAGCTCAAATGAAGGAGCAATACCCACACTTATTTGAACTTCAATGTTGAGGACAACATTTCTATAAGAGGGGAAGAAATATAATGCCCTGAAAATCTCGATAATTATGAATAGTACTTTTTTGAGATGAATAGTGTTCTCAAGATTTGGGATGTATTGAAGTCAATAGATGAAAGTATTAATCATAAAAAAATTTTGGGTAAAGTGTGAAATTAACCGAAGTTTATTAGAGTGGTTAAAAATGCTAAGAAGGTTTTTACAATAGTGTCTTGGGAATAGTCACCAAGATAAAGCTTAACCGTAAATAAATTTCAAAAGTTGCTCAGAAAATTATGAAAATTATACAACTTGGGACTAAAAAATTCTAATAAGTTTAATGGTGTTGAAATTGGATTTTTTTATATGGGGAACTAATTTTTTGAGAAATTGAGGAATAAAAAATAATGAAATTTATTTGTTTTTTCGCGTTTTGGAGCATTGATCTTCGGAGTCATATAAGGAATAATTAAAGTGAATTTTTGCAATAGAAATGACAATTTATTTGGCTTGAAAAGAGAAAAAATTGGGAAAATGCCTAAATAATGCTTTTTCTTAAGAGGGATATAAATAGGTCAATTTTCCTAAAAAGTTAAAATAACTATTCACTCTTCTCCTACAACTAGCCGATGCCACTAATTCCTCCTACCCCTCATTTTTCTTTTCTTTAATCCTCTATTTAAGCCAAAATATTCACACCAAATTGAAACCATATAGGCTGCATACCTTAAAACTCATTTAAGAAGCGAAATTATTGGAAAAGAATGCTTGATTTTCACAGTTTCTCAACCCCATGAATAGTAACCTCTAATTTTTTGGGTAAGAATTTTTGACTTCTATTATTTTTATTAGATAAGAGGGGTAATCAAGAGTTGATAAATAGCCTTAAATTGATTTTTGAAGCATTAGTTAATTTATTATGGAATTTTGAAAGTTTGTTCAGTTTATGCTATGATTCCAAACCAAACCATGATAAAGGCAAAGTCAAGGAGAAGACTGACCTTCGAGATTATCTTCGATCATCTTGATGTGTGTAATCAGAATAAGATGTGTGAATTTAATTGGAAAACCTAAATTATCATATTATGCCTAAATGTGTATTTGGCCAATTATGTTATGCATTAAATATGTTGTATGGCATGTAATAACCTTATTAATGTGATTTAAATTATTAGGATGAAATGAAATTATGTGGAAGTGGCAATTATCCTCGAAGTGCTACGAGAAGTATAATATGTAACATAATAGGGCATATATAGCTAAATTGAGTAATTAAGGTTATACGAGCATAAATTATGGTTAATGTGCCTAAATAACATGATTATGAATGTACAAAATCAAAAAAAGGCTAAATGCTCATCATGTGCTTTATGTTCGTTACATGTACATATAGAGGTCAGAATGCCTATACATAGGCTTAATTGAGTATGTGACATGGCATTTAGTATATAAATCATGTTGGCATAATATATGGGTGTAATATACATGTCGAGACAATTTCATGATTATGGTCAAATTACATATAGTGTCATAATTAAGTATGGCCTTTTGTTTTGAGATGCATTATTATGTGTAATAGGCTATATGTGTGTGTGTGTCACGGCATAGGGTGGTTTAGTGCTTTTCAATTTATTTCCAAGTTAAGTTTCATGATAGAATGAAGGTCTTTGGATGCTAAGTAATGTGAATATGATGTTAAAGGCATTGCTATGAGCATGACCAAATGATATAGTGCCATAACATGGGTTATATTATTAAATGCTAAACTAAGGCCAAATGTAGTTACATGGGCATTAATAAGAATGACATTGAATGGTTGGGTAAAGTGAGTGGAAATGAAATAATATGCATTTCTAAATGTGTATATAACCATGGAATGTGATAAATGACCTATTGATTACTTAATGAGCATGAATTATGGAAAGACAAACCAATAAAAGACAAAAAGGCCTAATGGTCAAAACTACCAAGAAGTAATGGGGGACCTATAATTTTTAATGCCATAAGGTTTAAATGTGCATGAATATGTCTTAAAATATGGCTATGTGGTATGTTTGTTAATACACACTAAATAGTCCTAAATAAGTAAGAATGGTTGAATGGCCTATAATGGGAAATATACATTATGCTTTATGAATTGTGAAAGAATTAGTGTATTCATGTTTACTTCTCTTATTTAAACATGAGCATGATCCAAGTCGTGAAAGAAATGAAGTTTAGGACCTAAAAGTTTCTTAAACCCAAAATGAACTCAAAAAGAGTTCTTAAAAGCACATTATGCCATAAATTGAGAATTTAATGAAAAGAAAGGCGTAAATGGACCTAAATGGAATTTTATGACCTTATTTGAGTATGTATATGTTAAATACATGCTAAAAATCCATATAATAGATGGAAAATGTGATTGTTTGTGAATATGGCATGATGTGAGTAAAATGCGCTTAAATGCTCAAAATGATGTTTTAAATGAAAACAAGTAGTTTTAGTTATTCACTAGCTAAAATATGTATATATAAAGCTAAATAATCTTATTTAATGAGGTGAAACTAAATAAAATGGTTTTCAAGCCATGAGATGCAATAACCTTAGAAATTGATAGGTTGACCGGTCTACTACGGGATATAGCTACTATTAGGGCACTTCGGTGCTTAGATAATATCCAAAGATTCAATTTTAATCTTACTTAAGAATATATGTGCTATGATCTTTGAATCTAATGCAATGGTTAATAAGTTCTTATAAAGGCCATATAATGCCCGAAAAATCATTGTTTTGTGAAAAATACTCCCGAGCTCGATATAATAATGTTTAAGAAATTAAAGGGACACCTAGTAGCCAAAAGGGGGTTTGGTCAACCAAACTTTAACCGACTAGAAAGCGATGAAAAAAAGAATTAAAAATTTTAGCAAAAGCAACAAATCATTTCGAGCTAAGAACTAATGAATAGTGACTTTAGTTAGGGTTATGTCGGGATAACTTCGGAAAGTGCTCGGACAGACCCAAAAATATCATACCCTAAAGCTCAAAAATTTCAATGAGTTTATTAGAGAAGGAATTTTAATATTCCGAGGTCATTTGATATTTTTTTAGATTTTTTTAATTCCATGGGTGAATAGTAACCCTAACTCTCAGAAGAGTTTTAACCTAAAATTTTGTGGGACCCTTAATGGATAAAAATGAGATTTTTGGAACTAAAATCATGATTTTTTAGGTCCAGAGAAATTATTTGGAATTTTCAAAGTTTAAAAGAAAATAAAATTAATTTGGGTCATCCGATCGACAAGTGGCACGATCGAGGCCATACATCTTGCTAGTGTACCTATGTGTACATATGTGTATGTGTATGGAATAAAAGGAAGCCATCTTCTCCTTTTAAGTCATGAAAGTCGACGCTATCCACCATAGCCTCTCCCCTCTATTTTTGCTTCTTTCTTTCTCCTTCCACCACCAAATCCCAAAAAAATTATATGGATCTTAACCTCTAAGACTCTTATAAGCTACTCTAACTAATAGAAATGGAAAAGGATGCCTAGAAACAAAGATGTGAGCACTTAATGAATAGTGCACTTTTGGTGGGCAAGTGATTTCTTCTAAGGTTTTTCAATTTTCTTATAGAGTATTTAAGGTGTAGATGTCATCTATGAAGAGAGATTTCAATTTGGAGCTATATGTAATTTTGTAGGAATTTTTAAAAAAGGAACCCTAATATGGCATATTGGGAAATGGTAGAGAGTGGTGGAGAAAGATGGAATTGGTGGTTTTGGAATGCCTTCGACATGACTGGGAGCCCACTGTAAGTGAATTTAACTGAAACATGCTTTGTATGTTAGAGAAATGTAGGATTGAATTTATATGTGTGTGTATAGAAGTTGTGGTTGTGTAGGTATATATGGTGATAAGGATGTGTTATGCATGCTAAGATGTGTAATTAAAGGATCTAAGATGATATGGATGTGAGTTATATGTGAAAAGTATGTGTAAGCATGTGATGCATGAATGACCAAGTGCATGTCAAGTATGTCATGGTATGTGTATGGGTGTATGGCATGAAGGCATGAGATCTTAGGATGGTAACATGATGTATAATATGGGAGTGATATGGAATGTTGAAATAATTGCATGTTTATGGGTAAAATGATGATATATTATGATGTAGAGATGATGTATGGAGAATTGACATGTGTGGGCATGGTATATAATAAGTATAGTATAAAATGTTATGTGGAAGTTTAAGAATTTAATTGAGATGTGTTGTTTAAGAATTTAAACTTAATTTTGGATGGTGTAGAATACTTTAAGGCATAATGGTTTGAGGTAAGGGAAGAGTGAAATTAACTAGGATATTAGTGGGAGGAAAGTACCAAATAAATAGTAACATTTGCATAACACGGCTTATAACTGTCTAGGAAAATAAAAATGACCCATAACTGTCCAAAAATATAACCAGACAAAATGAACTAATAATTGTGTCTCTTTGACTTGAACATAATTTAAATAAATACTTGGTAAAGAGGAAAAATAATATGTTTACTTAATTTACAAATAAAACTGGAAAATAGAGCTGTAGAATTGTCAAAGTGCTTAAGGAATAAATTATATAGCAAGGTAAATACTATTAATTCATCACTAATAAATGGGCAAAAATTGAAAGAACCAACAAATGGTACCTTGGTAGAACCCAGATATGAAAGGGAAAGTATAATTAATAGGGTATTAGGTATATTCTGCATGGTACAGTTATTATAAAGAATCCCATAAAAATGTATTAAGCAAAATGTCAACCCTTACAAGTAATAAAACATAATTTTAGTAAGAATCCTAAAGGAAGTAAAAGACTAATGGAATTGTGATAGAAAATGAAAGCATATAGAAGGAAATAAATTATAAAAAGAGAATAAAATGTAATTAAGGCAAATACTATTAAGAAAGAGAATAAATTAAGGCAAATACTATATAGAAAAAGAATAAAATGTAATGTGAGAAGAGACTTAATAAACTCATATAATTTTAGTAAGAATCCTGAAGGAAGTAAAAGACTAATGGAATTGTGATAGAAAATGAAAGCACATAAAAGGAAATAAATTATAGAAAGAGAATAAAATGTAAGACCTTCCTAAACAAACCTCGAAAGAATTACCTAATTAAAGTAAAGCATATAGTAACCTCCATATATACGATGGAAAGGGCTTACTTGGATAGATTGATAAAGAAATGATGAGAATAGGTTGATAAATTGTGTAAATTAGGTAACTTAAGTAGTGGAAAAGTTAATAGTATAGAGGTATATTAGTATAAATCACAAGTAAGCAAAGATAAAATAGCATAAAAAAAACCTAAGTTAATGGTCTAGTTAATGTAATATAGGCAAGATAATAAGTAGTCTCAAAACCATTACTTTAAAAGGGAGTGCTAATGTTAGGGAATCTTAATAGGAAGATTTAAGATAGTAAGTAGATGTCATTAGGAATTGATTGTGTTTACGATACACTATATGTTTGGTTAAATTCACCACTAAGTGTATACTCAGCATATCAGTTGTCCGACGCACAAGCGTTAAAGTTGGGTGGAATGATCAGGATGACTAGTAATGCAGCTAAAAACTTTCTAGGTATGATGTTGTCTTATTAAATCATGATGCTTTAGTTGATAAAGGCACTCATTCATGTTACTATAGGTAGGTGATATGATGTCTAGATAGTTAGTGTATTGGCATATAGTTGTATATAATGAGCTCCTAGCTGTATTGACAGCCTAGGTCAATATTTGGCGATAAGATCAGGCATGTGAGTGACATATGCCAAGGAGGTTCACCACATGTCATTTAATCCATTCAATAAAATTTTCACAGTGAATAGGAAGAACATGAGTGAAAGTTAAATGAAAGGCCCCTAGAGAAATCCAAGGATGGGTGACCTTATGAGAAGTAGTGCTCTTTGCCTGTTGCCTGTGGGAATAGGCAGGGAGTGTTACATTTAGTGGTATTAAAGTAGGTTTAGGTGGTCCTAGGCAGTAATGCATGAGTGCCTTAGGAATTTTTGGACGTGGACAGTTGCTGTGCTGCTGGTAAGTGAAAAATTGTTAATGAACTGTTTGTGAAATAATTACGTGAACTTCTTGGGAAGGGAAACAGTGGGCAAAAGTCATAGTGTTATGACCTCATATGACCCTCTTCCTCTTATGTTGTTGCTATTAATGCTATTAACGAAATCAGGAAAGATCAGTAATGCTTTAACGTGGGTAACAGGCTCAATAGATGGTAGGAAAGGAATGGCGTGGTTAATCTAGCAATAGAGGGTAGAAAAATTTGGAAAAAGGATAGCATAGTAACCCTATATATTGAATGGTGATCGTAAGATGATTATGAGATGAATGAGACTCTTGATAAGAAAGGAAAGGTAAAGATTGGCTAAGTATTGGGAATAAATAATAGATAAGAGGTAATAAGGAGTTAATATACTTTTCTAGAAACTTGAGTATCTAATAGGAGGCAAATGATGCTGCAAGGAAGTTAATAAGAACAAAAGGAAGTTTGAGGGAACCTTAGGAGATGGAAAGAGTGGGTGAGACCCAAAGGCTATCAATGAGGAATTATAGTGGTGTGTTATATATAAAGTAAGGTTGAATGCCTTTAGGAAGTTTATAATGGGAAATGGATTAAGCCACGAATAGGGTAATTTAATTGCCTATAGTATTGATGTAGATTGAAGGAGATGTTATCAACTTCTAAAAGGTATAGGAAGTTATAGGGGCAAAGTATAGGACACCCATACTAAAGAGCAAAGAAAATATGAGAGTTAGGCAGAAAAGTAGGACTAATGAAGGTAAAGATGAATAGAAGTGAAATACTAATGTTTAATAGGATTAAGTCATAGGACACATAGTAGTAAAAGAGTTAAGATAGGAACCAATTGTGAAGGTCCCTGAGGATGAGGCTCTTACTTTTCCTTGATGCATTTATTACCGAACCCAGGCATTGCATTATATATCTTAAGTTGCATCTTGACATTTACATAATTGCATTATACATGACATTTTTTTATGAAAACTTTATGCATGTGTTGTAAAAATTGAGAATGGCATGATAATAGCCTTGATACAAAAGGGACTTGATAGAGTTAAGGGAAAGAGAGAGAGACAATGTGGTGGTAATAGAAAGGGTGTAATAATGAAACCATGAGTAGAAAGAGAATAGAGGCTAGTGTGGATATGAATAGGTGACTGCAAGAAAGGTTGAAGTACCAAAGTAAGAACCCTATGATGATATAGCGAGAATGAAGTGATGAAAGGTATGTTAATAGTTCGTGGTGAATATAAGTAGGTAACTTGCCCCTTAAACTTAAAAGGGGGAAGTAGACCAAGTGGCTAATGAATACAAGACATCTAAAAAGATAAAGTAAAGAAACTAGTAAGTATCTGAGATGAACCTGGAGATCAAGATGTCTTTAAGTATTTACGGGATGAAAGTGTGGTTAAATAATTAAATGAAAGAAAAGACGGGGGAAAAGCCATGTGGCTTACATTTAAGATGAGCAAAGAAGTCATTCTAGATGAAGCTATGACAAGGTGAACTAGGGATAATGTTGATAAACAAAGAGAAAGAAGGTATAACTTATCACCTAAAAATCCTAGAGAAAAACACAAATGAGAAAGATCATTGAAGGAAAGTTAAGTAAGGATATTACTTTGTAATACCAAGATGATATTAAGGCTCAGTACTTAATAACAAGATAGTTTGAATAGTATGGATGAGATAAAAGACATTGAAGTAAGGGTGAGTATATGAGAACATTGTCTTCGATAATGCTCTGTGTTCTAACCAGGAATAGAGTATAGGAATAGGGGAGGTAGTGAAAGTACGTAGCTTAGTATTCTCTAATAATAGAAGGATGACGGAATTAAAGGTAATAGTGTTAAAAACACATTGAGGGAAGCTCCACCCATACCGAGAGTAATCCGAAAAAGGGAAATTTGCCTAATGAAGAATAAAGGTGCACCTATAGAAGATCATATACAGATGGATACGAAGGTCTAAACCTAATAGAAAGAGAAAAAAATAGAAGTATAATAATGGAATCTGGAAGTAACTAACCACACGACTACAGGAAATTTCAAGGACAAAATTTCTTAAGAGGGTAAGAATTGTAATGCCCGAAAAATTATTGTTTTGTGAAAAATACTCCTGAGCTCGATACAGTGATGTTTGGGACACTTAAAGGACACCCGATAGCCAAAAAGCGGTTTGGTTAATCGAACTTTGACTGAGTAAAAAGTGATGAAAAAGAGTGAATTAAAAATTTTAGCAGAACTAATAAATCATTTTGGTCTAAGAGTTACTGAATAGTGACCTTAGTTGGGGTTGTACTTGGATAGGTCTAGGAAGTGCCTGGATGGACCCAAAAATATCATGCACTAGAGGTCAAAAATTCCAATGAGTCCATTGGAGAAGGAATTTTAATATTTTGAGGTCATTTGATATTTTTTTAGAATTTTTGAATTACATGGTTGAAAAGTAACCCTAGCTTTTGAAGGAGTTTTGACTTGAAATTTTATGGGACCCTTAATGGATATAATCGAGGATTTTTGGATCTAAAATCATGATTTTTGGAGGTCCAGAGAAATTATTTGGAATTTTCTAAATTAAAAAGAAAATAGAATTAATTTAGGTCGTCCAATCGATAAATG
Source organism: Hura crepitans (assembly GCA_948208565.1). NCBI lineage: Eukaryota > Viridiplantae > Streptophyta > Magnoliopsida > Malpighiales > Euphorbiaceae > Hura > Hura crepitans. The sequence continues at coordinate 9,618 of CANXYI011477244.1, forward strand.
GCATGATCGGGGCCATACATCTTGCTAGTGTACCTAAGAGTACATGTGTGCATGTGTATGGAATAAAAGGAAGCCATATTCTCCCTTTAAGCCATGGAAGCTGACGTTATCCACCATAACCTCGGTGTTAGTAAAGAATAGGGTTCAAGCAAGTAGCTTTTCAGACATTCTTAGACTATCTCATAGACGGAGACTTCCATCGAGACTCACAAGCTTTGAGGGCCTTATTGGATAGGTGGATAGACACCACGCACACCTTCCACTTGCCCTTTAGTGAGATGACGATAAACCCTTTCAATTGGACCTTTATCACTGGGGCACCTTGGATAAGATGTGCAATTACTTTTGATGCCTGCAATCATCACCCATCCCTGAGGCTGTAGGAGGTGAAAGAACTACTATTTTTCATTCCTTAGGATAAAGCTGGAAGCATTTACTACACTGACTTGTAAGAGAGATGGGGAGAAGAATTCCCTTCAAGTCAGTTAGAGGTTGATTAGTATACCCACTGCTTTCATTCTCTATCTGATAGGTACCACTCTCTTTGCCACTAACAATGGCACGATGAGCTAAAGTTTCCTCCCTGTCTTAGAGGAATTTGACAAGATTGGCAGCTAGAACTGGTGCTGCTCCTCTCTTGGGTGGATGTTTAGGAGTTTAGACATGGTTGTGAGGATAAGAAAGAGCCACCAATTCATCCAAGGCTTCATGTCGGGCGTGTTGGTAAGCAACTTCCCCTTATTAGTTTACATTTCTTTGAAGCTTCTTCATGACTTTTTTATTTATTATTTTAGGTGTAGGCTTATGAGCTTAATTTACTAGCTCATCCTTACTAGCTAGATATGCCCCGCCCCTATCCAGTGATGGATAGATGGGTGTAACCCTTTGAGTCCATGGAATGTAACTTTTTCTGATGCAACACTACCATTACCTTAGCTCCTAAGTCTAGTTGTTAGTTGTTAATTCATATGTAACTAATACTTACTTATACAGATTGACTTGGCTTGGTAGGTCTTTCCCATCGAGGAACTACCCCCTCCCATGCGCTTTATCAAAGGCTTATCATTTTGCCACCTTCTGCTAACTACTCTAGAGACCTATTGTTGGTTTTTGGGAGAGAGAGTCATGAGCTGGCATTTAAAGCCTAAAGTTCACCTTATTCCTTTGAATCCTCCTGACTCAATATTGTTTAGGAGGTACATGGATGATTTGGAGTTCATGTAAGGTATGACTATGGGGATTCTAGGGGTTACATTGTAGAAGATGGTGCAGAGGGCTATGCTTTTTAGGCCTCCACTCATTTGCTTCTGTAGGTTCCATACACGTCAGGACCTCATCCGCCTCAAGGGAGTTTCTTAATTTTTGATTCATTTTTGTGACATTTTTTGACTTTTATGTGTGGCATTGTAGCCTACTATTGTCTCTAGGGCTAGCCCATCTTTATTAAGGAAATGGCCTAGAACTACCACCAGTTCTCCTGGTTCTCAGTTCTCACTTCCTCCGACTCACAGTAGAGGTTTAGGTCCATCTGCCAATTAGACCTCCTTGTCTAATGAGGTGATAGGCACCTTGGTTGATATCCCAAAGCTGAGCTACATACGCTACTGTGTTGATAGGGAGTTATCTTCTACTTAACTTCCTATAGAGGAGAGCTAGCCAGTTCCCTTTGAGTTTGAGAACACCACCTTGGTAAGGTCATTGGGCTAGCCAATTACATTATTTGGATCTTTTAAGCATTGCTTATGCCTTATGCTTCTTTCTTCTAATTAGGTGAAGAAAACTCTCATGGAGAGGACCGCCCGGGTGGTGGAGACATTCTGAAGAGCCATGATTAATGAGACCCAGGTACTAGTTGTATGTAGTTTTCCTGTAATGGTTAATTTTATGCATATAGTGTATGTTATGCATGTCATGTATGTTACCTATGTTATGTATGTTATGTATGTTACATATGTTATGCATGTTATGTATGTTACATATGTTATGTGTGTTACATTAATCCTTCACTCTTCCTACAAAATGAGCTGTCAAGGTGGGTTGCTACCAAATGTGAGGCTCAAAGGAAGGTGAGAGCCTTTACGGTGGTTGAGAAGCTTGTGATCTCCTTTGAAGATGAAGACACAGAGGAGGAAAATGATTTTGAGGAGTAGGCTAGGAGGCACCCCCTCTTTTCTTTTTTTGTTTTTATTGTCATATAGGGGAATAGAATGTGAGGCATCCCCCCTCTTTTGGTTGGGATAGGAATTGCCATTTCCTGTTTCCAAACTTTTGAACTTTTATGCACATTTTTAATTTTTAAAGCACACTTGCCCTTTGAGTTCATTTATTGTGGGTGTTTATTTTCCTTTGCACACTTGTATGAACTTGAGGTATTGTAGTCCATGCGAACTTAAAATAATTTTAGTTTGGGTGGACTTAGGGTAACTTAGTTTAGGCGGACATTACACAAATGTGGTTGCAGACCTTGCTTGATGATGATATGAACATGCATCTTTTTATCCGTATGGAGTATGATGTCATTTCTTTGATTCACGCAGACCTCCTTGCATGTTTTGGATTCCCATTCCTAGTAGGAAGAGGAATGGGATTTTTGACTTACAAATATCCCATTCTTCACCTTCTTAAATCATAGACTTCCTTTATTCTCGCCCCCTTTTCTTCTCCTAGATTTCTGAGGAAGGTTCAGATTGACCATAATTTTTTGAATGCTATAGTGTGACACTGGGACCTCATCTTTCATGTTTTTGTCTTTGGTCAAGAAGAGATTTCTCCAACCTTAGAAGAATTTACTATTATCTTTGAGTACCAAATTACTCTAGATACCCTTTTAGCCTTACCTTCTTTCGAGGATCATTACCCGATGGATATTATCCTAGCTTTGGGCCTTTCTCCTATTATGGCTCAAAAAATAGTGTAAAGTGTAGGCTCGATTCTTTGGTGAGCAATTTTAGACTATGCCCGTCAAATTCCTATTGGCTCAGTGGAATGGGCAAAGTGTATTTTGCTATGCCTTCTTGGAAGCTAGCTCATGGTTACTTTCCAAGATGAGTGTTGTGATTTCAAAATCTTTCACCTTTTGACTACAACATGCTCTGGCCACAACCTTTTTGGCATTTTTCTAGCTAAAACCATCTGAGGTTTAGATGCACTAAAGAAGGGGGATATTGATTTTGTGGCTGGGAGTCTGCTCCTCTTATAGGTATGTGTCATTTTAATTTTGTTATGACCCTAATTTTGCTTAGTATGCCTGTGATGGTTTTTGCACTAGCAGGTCTACCTAACTTTTGCTTAGGTGGTCCTTTATGGATTTTCCAACCTAATAGCCTATTTTTAATAGATTTTGTTGCAAGAGATGTTAGGTTGCTCATTTCTCCACTTGAAAAACTTTGGGTGAAGTATGGCTCATGCCATCATTACGTGAGGAAACTTGTAATAAAGTGTGATTCACTTGACCAATGGGCTCTATGTCTTGACACAACTATCATTGTGTGATGGAGATGTCCTTGGTGGAAAATCAACCATTTTACTCTCTCTTATCATGCTAGCTATGTCCCCCTAATTGGGTTAAGGTATGCTACCTTCTATATCCCCTCACTCATTTTGAGGTAATTTGGTATAGTGTAGATGGTACTTTCTAAGCCTTTGGGATTTCACAGTGGTCTTTTGACTCCTCATTTCCTACACTATTTTCTTGACTTGTGGTAACAACGTACCATCCTGTGGTATGTGCTTGATTATACAATTGATGCTATTAATACAAATGAACGTTACAACAAATGGATTTTGAGTGGTGCTAAAGATAATAGAACATTAGTGCTGAAAGGAAAAATGAAGATAATGTTCCTAATTTTAAAAAGAAACAATTTATGTAGAATTTGATACTTGTATGACCCTTTCCTTAATAGGAATTTACATATCAATGATCATGACCAAAGCATCTTTATCATTAAGTGCATTTGAGACTAAGCCCATTAATCTTGGTGAATGTATTAATTTCCATCAATAATACTATCATTACCAATCAGACTTAAAAAACTGTTTTCTTGATTGACATTCTCTCTCAAATCCCCTAATTTTTGTATGAAGTGCTTTATTAGGTTTTCACTTCATCGAGATGTCTTAACTTTTGCCTAAACCACCCTATTAGGGTTTTTAGCTTAGCAAATCCTTTTTTTAACAAAAGTACTTCTTCAGTCTATCTACAATGACCGGTTCTAAGAATTCGTTGCCCTCTAGATTTGAGATCTTAATGCTCCCATGTTTGAGTACTTTCTTGACCAAATATGGACCTTCCTAATTGTGTTTGAATTTTCTAGTAGGATCTGATAATAAAGGTCTGATTTATTTGAGTACCAAGTTATGTTCTCGTATGGTTCTGGGCTTGACTTTCTTATTATAAGCTCCCACAATTCTCTTCTAGTACAATTGCATTTGATAGAGAGCTTTAAGTCATTTTTCATCAATCAATGCTAGCTATAGGTATCTGCTTTTAGCCCATTCTACTTCAAGTATGTTTGCTTCTAACAACACCCTTAATAAAGGTATTTCAACCTCGATTGGTAGTACTGCCTCTATGCCATATACCAGTGAATAAGGCATAGCATAGGTAGATGTCCTAACAGTTGTTCTATATCCCCATAGTGCAAAGGGTAACATATCTACCCAATCTTTATAGGTGACAGTCATCTTTCGTAGA
>CANXYI011477336.1:0-22969 GCA_948208565.1 Hura crepitans
CTAGGGAGGCCTTGGATTCACAAGCTTGGAGGAGTTCCCTCCATATTGCATTAGATGATTAAGTTCCCATATAAAGGTTAACATTAATACAATAAAGGCTAAAGTTGATCATGCATTTTCCATGTTGGTTATTGCAAATCAACCTTTCAATGGGTTTCATGTTGCTGGGATATATGATGATTATATAGACCCTATAGTGTATAAGACCATAAAAAAGATGAACTTCTTTCTTAGCACTAGTTTAGGGAAGAATCTTCAAGGGATAACCATGCCATTATAGCTTTAAATCCAAAAAGACACAAAGGGGCTAGGATATGACCTAAGTCAATAGGGGCATCTAAAGAAGGGGAATAGCTTAGGGATTATTTTGTTAAGCAGAAGAAGATAGAGTATGATGGGACTCTGGAACCTATAATAGGGGATAGACATTGCAAGCTTGGGTTTGAGATATTCATAGATGTCATCAACTAGGAATTAGGTAATTTGACACAAGTCCAGTGGGTAAAAGAAATCTTTCTAGCACTAGTGATTGTTGAAGAAATCTACTTATATCCTTCAAAAGATGTGTCGAATTTAGATAGTGATTTATTCATTGATCAAATATATTTGTCTGACCTTTTCGATGTGAACAATTTTCTCCCAAATAAAATAAACAAAAAGTTTGCTTATTTGTGTGATGTCTTTCTTGATGGTAGCATGTATCCAAATGATCATTATATGAGCATCTTTAGCATTAATTATGTTAAAACTAATCCATTTTATCTTAGTATAAATGAACACCCAAAAAAAATATTAATCACGTATGATACTACTACCGATGAAAGAGAAAAATTTGAGAGATTACTAAAGAAATATGAAAAGATCTTTGCCTGGAACTATAAAGACAAGATAGGGATCGATTGGGAAGTAGTTGAACATGCCACCCAACTTTGATCACATTACTCTGATCCATCAAAAGCTTAGAAGGATAAGGCTAGAATAGGCAGAGAAAGTAAAAGAGGAAGTCGTCAAGCTACTCAAGGCTAAGTTCATTGAGGAGATAGTTTTCCCTACTTGGCTAGCCAATATTGTCCCTATGCCAAAGAAATATGAAAGGGTTAGAATATGTGTGGACTACTGAGACCTAAACGATGCATGTCCCAAAGATAATTTCCCTTTACCTCATATCGATGTGTTGGTAGATAGTGCAGCCATGAGGTCCATATACTCTTTCCTTGATGAATTCTTAAGATATAATCAGATCCTCATGAAGGTAATAGATAAGTGCAAGATGGCTTTCATATCAAATGGGGAACATATTGCTATAAGGTAGTGCCCTTTACACTTAAGAATGTAGGGGCAACATACTAGTGAATGGCCATTAAACTCTTTCATAACATGATGCATAAGGAAGTAGAAGTCTATATAGATGACATGATGGTAAAATCCATAGAAAAGGAAGGACATTTTGAAGCACTAAAAAAGTTGTTCCAAAGATTAGACCAATTTAATGCTCTAGCTACCCTGAAGTTGATTTTAGATATAACTAAAAAGGACTTACCTAGACCTATGTACTTTAGTAAATTAAGATTCCAAACTTACACTAGCATAGTTAGCACTACATAGGAAGAAACTAACAATAGTCTTCTTTGGTATTATTATATCCGAACATACCTAGAAACTGGGGTATACCCATAACATGTAATTGAGAAAGATAGGAGAGTTTTATGAAAGTTGTATGCTCAATTCATTTCTTTCCAAGGGATGCTATATAGAAGGCAATTTGATGGTGTCGAAATCAAATGTGTTCATGAATCAAAAGCTCAAAAAATACTGTTAGAAATACATAAAGGTGTCTGTGGCCCACATATGAAAGGGAGAAATTTGGCAAAGAAGATTATGAGATTGGGATACTACTAGCTAACTATAGAAAAGGATTATTACGACTTCATTAAAAAATGCCACAAATGTTAGATTTATAAAAACCTAAGTCATCTACTACTAAATGATTTGACCAGTTTGTCCTCTCTATGGCCATTCTCTATATGGGGTATTGATATAATTGGAGAAATAAGACCATCTATAGTAAGAGGTCACAAGTACATAGTAGTGGCAATTGACTACTTCTTAAAGTAGGTATAAGCAAAATCTTTCAATAAATTGAGGGCAAGGTAGATGGCTAAATTTATTGAACGAAATATCATTTGTAGGTATAGATTGCCACAACAAGTTATTTCAAATAATAGGGTAAGAACAAGCAACTTTTGGAAAAGTACAAGATTGAGCATCATAAATCTTCTCAATACAGACCTCAAGCCAATGGTGCAGTTAAAGCGGCTAATAAAAATGTTAAGAACATTTTGTAAAAGATGATGGTTACTTATAGGGATTAGGTAGACATATTACCATTCACACTTTGGGGCTACAAAATAATTGTTAAGACATCCATGAAGGCTGAACCTTACTCACTAATGTACGAGATTGAAACAGTACTACCAATTGAAATTAAAGTTCCTTCATTAAGAGCTGTGTTGGAAGCAGAACTGCCAAAAGCTTAATGGGCTAGAAATATATATGAATAACTAATTTTGATTGATGAAAAGCAACTTAGAGCTCTTTATCATAAGTAATTATATCAAAAGAAGATCGCTAAAGCCTTTAACAAAAAGTTAAGCTCAGTTTAATCCATGAGGGTGACCTTGTCCACAAGTAAACTAGACCTCCATTAACATACCTTAGAGGGAAATTCAAGCCTAATTGGCAAGGTCTATATCCGGTGAAGAAGATGCTTAAACATGGTGGTGTTAAGATCTCAGATTTAAAAGGCAATGAATTTTTAGAACTTGTCAACTTGGACAAACTGAAGAAGTATTTTTGTTAAAAAATGAGAAAAAGAAAAAAATAAGTTCACTAAGTTGAAAAATAGAAAAAGGCAACTTAGGCAAAAGTTAAGACACCCCGAAGAGGTGAAAACCTAAAAAGAGGCATTTCATGCAAAAGTTAGGGGATCAGAGAGAAAATATCCAATCGAGAAAACCTCTCGAGGCTAATTGGTAACAATAGTATTATCAAAGGGGTTATTAATATATTTACCAAGATTAAATAGCTTAGTTTCAAAAGTAATTAATGGCATGAATGCTTAGTCATGATCATTGGCATGCAAACTTCCATTCAGTGAGAAATGTTATACAAATAATTAAACTCTAAGAGTTTAGATACAAGTTTTCTTTCTAGAAGTGGAAGTTGTATCTTCATGTTTTCTCTTTAGTACTAATGTCCTATTGTCCCTTGATGCACTATAAATCCAATCTTTGTAGTTGTTATCTGTAATGCTCGTGAAACATAGTTTCATGAACAGTACTTCTAAACCATAAATTGTGTTTCCAAGATGTCGGGGCATTGTGTAATGGTAAAAAAGGGCAAGTACTGCTAATAAAAATTTGACAGGCCATAAAATGATGAGAATGAAATAATTAAAAGATTTAACTGAACTAAAAAAGTCATAATAGGTTATAAACTAGTGAATAGTGACATTAGTTGAGTTTATGCCGAGAATGGTTCGGGATGTGCCTAGATGGACCTAAAAATGGCATACCTTGAAGGTAAAAAATTCTAATGAGTCTATTAGAGAAAGAATTTTAATATTCTAAGGTCATCTGATATTTATTCAAAATTTTTAGATTTTACGAGTCAATAGTAACTTGGGGTGACTATGGAATTTTGACCGAAAATTTTATGGGGCCTTTAATGGGCATAATCAAGAATTTTTGGCATTAAAAAAATAATTTTTAGAGATGTTGAAAAATTAATTTGGAATTTCAAAGTTTAAATGAAATTGAGATTGAACAGGTCATAAAAATGATGCGTTAAGGGAACAGGGCCCACTAGCTATCTATTTTTATAGGCTACCACATGTGAGGTAGATTGCTTATGCCAAGAGCTTTCTTTTTCCCTAATTTTCCTTTAATGGTCGATGCCATTAATGTTTTTTTCTCTCTCTTTCATTTTCTTTAATTTCTTCCCAAATAATCCACCATAACTCATGGATGACCTATTAAAATTTGCCTCCATAGCCTAATTAAATCATTCCAAGTGACAAAAATTAAAAAGAGAGCCTCATGAGAGAGAGTTAACAACTTGGTGAATAGTGTCACCAAGATTTTTAAGTATTTAAAATTTAATTTTTACTTTCATTATGAACACTTGGATTGATTCTAAGATGATTCATGTAATTACAAATGAAGTTAGAGATTTGTAGGAATTTTAGGAATTTTTCTAAGATAAAATTTGAATATGTGTAGGAAAGGAAGGTAATCAAAGGGAGCAAGGCACTAACAAGCTTGGAAATAAGGGAAAAGTGTCATAAGTTATGTGAATTTGGGTTTAAATGTGTGCATGTACATGTATTGCATGAAAAAGTGTGATTTTAGTGTATGAAAGTTCGAAATGTGTGTGTAAATGTAAGTGAGTTGGTGATATGGTTATGGTAAATCAATAATATGTGTATGTGAAGCTTGAAAATATGATAAAATGCATGAAAGTGAATATGTAATATGAGGAACAAGAAGTGACTGAATGGTGCCATGTGAATATGTGTATGTGTATTTAGTATATGAGTATGTTAATGGCATGGTTTTGAGTCAAAAATGGACTTAAAGATATGTGTTTGATGAAATGCAATATTATTTGATGAAAATGTGTTAATTGCCATGAAATTGTGTTATGGAAGAACATGCATAAATAGATGTGTAAAGGAACCAATGATGTGATGTATGGTATGAAAGTAATGTGAGATGAATGGATAAAATGAGTGATGAGAATGAATGGAAAAATTTATGATTAAGTGATCATGAGAATCACATAAAAATGATATTGTGTTAAATGGTAAAAAAGGGACATAATAAATAGTGAATTGTGATATATAACTTTGTTGATTGACCATTACTTGAATAGAAAATTAAAATGAGAATTAAGGCCTATATATTTAGACACCCACTAGATGGGTTGACCAATCAACTAGGGAATGAAGCAGCTACTAGGTTTAGTCATTTAGGCTAATACCTATGTCATTATTATGGATAGGTATAGCCATTAAGTTTCAATTGGAGCCACTACATGATAGAGCAAATACAGCCATTAAGGTTCAATAAGAGCCACTGTACTATAGAGTGGGTGTAGCTACCAACCACTACACAATAGGTAGGTACAGCTATCGAGGTTTGATATGAGCCACTACACAATGGGTAGGTGCAGCTATTGAGGTCCAAAATAGAGACTACTGCACTATTTTCATTCTGCTATGTAGTCTTTTAGTATGGGCCATATTATGAAACATTAAGCCATCTTATGCAATTAAGATTTAAATAAGGCCATATTATGAAAATTTAAGTTAAGTTATGAAATGAATAGTAGTTTGAATGAACAAATGAAAAATATGACTATTGAACATTTGTATTATTGTTTATAGGCTATAATTACATGATCGCATTTGTTTAAGTGTGTACATACATATGTTTTCTCAAATTCACCACTGACTTTTACTTGGTGTATTGGTGTTTCGATGCACAAGTAGAAGATAGGGAAAAGCATAAGAAAGAAAAAGCTCTATAATTGACGAGTGTCTCTAGGGTGCAATTCTAAATTTTTTTTGGTCAGTAATTATGTGTATGTACTCATGTAGAGCTAGAGTATAGGTATAGGATATAAAATTGTAAATTAAAGATGATATATAAATGATAACAAAGAATCAAAATTGAATATATATATTTGTAAATTATATATATAAGACTATTTTTGTCTATTAATTTATGTTTATGGTGGATTTGAGTCCTTATGTTGCCAGTCCTAGCTATGATGTGTGTGATGTATATATACTATGATTGATGAGTTGGTATACCAGATTGGTCTATATGGATGTGAAATGATGATTACTATATAGAAGTGTGTTTTGCTTTATAGAAAAATTTTTAGTTTTTAACCCAGGTAGCCGTTACACTGCTTGATTTTTTGAAAAATATATTTCTGACAAACCAAAAGTTTTTAAAAGTGATTTATAGATAATCTCAGAATAATATTATGAAATGTGTGATAAATATTTCATAGATATGATAATAATGATGAGATTATTAAGTGTTAAACAAATGAGGACTAAGGAAATTATAGGATGGGTGACTATAGGGGAAGCTAGCATCCTTATTGGGTTTCTTCGGGAATTGGGTAAGGGTGTTACATTATCCATACTTGTGTTACTTATTTCATGATCAAGCATATCTTTTAGCACAACACGATGTTTCCACAAGTCAGGAAGGGAGCGCAAAAAAAGCCATGTCAAAGATCTATCTTGAAACCCTAAAGATTTATGAGGGATTCACTATAGCAAGTGAAATTGTCCTTGAATCTCAAAAGGATGTAAAATGTTACATGCCTCAATCCAACTAAGGGATTACAACCTGAAGGACAAGATAGAGAGAAATGGGTGATTTTCCACTAGGAACACCTCCATCGACTTTTGACAACGGCACTAAGCCATGTAATCCATTGCTTACATGTGTTAAATCTCCTTTTAAGCCTTTTTTCACAATGATGATTTATGGTATACTTAATCCAAAGCTTTTCAAGAAGGGGTATGAGCAGTTTCAATTTCTCTTATAACTAGATCTAGAAAAAAGCTGTTAGGTTGGAAAATCCATAAAGGACCACCTAAGCAGAAATTAAGCAAACTAACTAGTGTGAAAACCCTCACAGGTGTGGTAAGCAAAAATTATGGTTGAAAAAAAGTAATAAAGCTAGAGGGAAAACCAAAATAGGTTCTCTAAGTAAACCTATAAGAGCAGCAGACTTCCAGCTACAAAATCAATGTCACCTTTCTTCAAAGCATCGAAGCATCTAACCCTCGGATAGTTTTAGCTAAGATAACACCAAAAGGATTATGACCTGAACATATTTTGATTAAAATTCAAAGGACCTTAAAATCATAAAGCTTGACCTTAGAGGTGATTATTAACAAGTTACCAAGAATGCATAATAGTGCACACTTTGCCTATTCCACTGAGTCAAGGGGAAGTCAATTAGCAAAGTGAAGAATTACCTATAAAGGAATTAGACTCACACCTAGAATAATCTTATAAGCCATTAAAGGTGAAACCCCTAGAGCAAGTACAATGTTCATGGGATAGTGATTTTCAAAAGAAAGGATATCTAGAGGAACATCTAGAGCAATGTTGCAATTTAGAATAGCAGCAAATTCCTCTAGAAATGGGGCAACCTTTTGATAATTGAAGAAAAACATATAAAAGATAGGGTCTCAATAATGCACAAAAGCATTTAAGAAATTATGGTCAATCCGTACTTTTCTTAAGAATTTGAGAGTGAAAAAAGGGGCAAGGATGTTTAAAGTCCAGGAAGCCTTTGATTCAAAAATTTTAGATAGCTGTTGACCAAAATAAAGAGACATGACAAATATGGCATGGTTAATGAGGGAAGGAAGTAGTTATAAGCCCTAAGTCATGCCATTCCTATTCCTACCAGGAAAAGAAATTTAAAGTAAGTGAGGACATCCATGTAGACCTCAAAGAGTTCGAACTCGACATCATGGTCTACACAGACCATCAAACAAGTTCGTAATAGTGCTTATGAATAGCTAAAAATCTTTTAGGGTCATTGTTCACATGGACCACAACAAGTTATGTCCACACGGACCATATCTTAGTGATAGTGGGTATTGTCAAGCACTACAAGCACCTTGTCCTCAAAGCAGTTTAAAGGTGCATTGCCACTAATGATACCTATCTTGGTTAATTGACCTTTTATCATGATATTGATCGAAATGACATAGGACCGTTAGTTAGTTGCTTATTTAAAGAGACTGTGGACATTCTCCTTGATGAGGCTATGTGAACTAAAGAAGAGTAACTAAAAATATAATGCTTGATCAGCTTACATTGATTGGTATAAGAGATTATGCTTTGTATCTCAATGATGAGATGCTAAAGATTGTTATTAAGCTTTAGCTCCCTAGTTACATAGATGGCTTGGATTTTAGTATGACTCTTATTCGATTGCTAATCTCAAGAATTCTTGTTAAGCTCAGGTCCTTGCCTATTGCCCATTATGAGAGTACAACCCATCATTACTAGGCCATAATCCTACTTTTCTTAGATACAGTCCTACTTTAGTTGGATATAGTCCTACTTCACAACTCAAAATCCTTAACCTATATCCTAAGTTCTTTATCCCATAAATAGAGGTGATGCATGTTATTCATTAAAGACAATGTATTTCATTTAAGATGCAAAATTGTATTCAAAATAAAAGAATATGTATACTATTTGTATACATAAAAATATGGGCCCTATTAATAAAAGATGGGGAAAAAGGTAGGGCTGTCATTTGCTTCATTCTTTATCCTCACTCTCTGTGTCTTCATTATTAGAGGAAAGCACTAATTTCTTAGAGATCTTGGGGGTTCTATAAGCCTTACAAAAAGTAATAACCTTCATTGGTAATTCATTCTACAAAAGAATGAAGGATCAATGCATTTTTAGAACATGTCATTCATATATAAACATTTGCATAAATTAACGATTATAGGAAGATACTTATAGTAAGAACTTGAGTCTCATCTATCATGGCTCACCTAAAAGCTCCCACAACATGAGTAGTCCTCTTCATAAGAGCTCTTTTCACCTGTCAAAATTAGGACAAAAAGTGTTAAATGTAACCAACTTGATAAAATAAGAGCATTACCAGCGTGGTGCTCTCTAGCTCAAAGGGCACCAACCAACTATCTTCAATGCGGACGAGCAAAAGATAGCTGACCATCCAAGCCATATTGCTTATAACTCATTTTAGGCACATCAGTCAGGGTGCCTATAACCTCATTAGCCATCGAGGGTTAACTAGTAGTTGGGCTAAAAACCTCTCTCCTAATAGTACATGTGCAAGGAGGAGAGAATTGAGCACCCTAAGAACTACTATCCTCGCCCTCTTTTGAGAAGATAAAGGTCTAACTTTAGATGTGGTAGTAGCAAGCTATAACAAAGACATAAAGTCAAAAACTAACTTTAAGAAATTATGAAATGAGTAAACAATGGTGTACCTGAGATGTAGGTCTAAAAGTATAAGGCATGTAAGGCAATAGGTGTATAAAAGCCCAAGAGGAATAATCTCTACCCTCAACATCGACCAAAGTGTCCCTAGACACACCTACAATCATGCCTTGGAAAAAGCCAAATCATCGATATACCTCCCAAATAGTATGGTGTCAGGAGGGTCTTGAGGAATGTAGCACACATCTAGGCCTATGTGCCAGTTTAACACTCTTTCTCCTAGAAACTAGGAATATGCCTTTAAAGTAGTTAGTAAGAGACTTTGAGAGGATATCTCCCATACAGAGTAGAGAAAATTAGATTTCTCTTTAATGGGAAACACGCACCAAGCCAAGTTAGCTTAAGAATTGGGTAAACATGATATTATTAATTCATAAAATGAACTAACCAATGTCTTCACATTTTCATAGGATTACTTACAAGTCTGTGAGCTTAGGTACTAGCAATGATGCACTAATGAAAAAGCATTTTAGGGTTTTGAAAGGGGTCAGACCTATATATTCATCATTGGATATCGACGAGGGATATTTAGTTCACATGAAAAAGGTAGTAAGTGAAGTTCATATGCCTATACTTGTGCGAAAGTAATAATGTCAAAATTTAAAAACAACTGACCAATCAAGAAATAATGGGTACAATGAATAGTACTCACTAAGATGCTAAGACAACCCTAAATGAATTGATGGCTCTTCTTCATGCAAATCACCTTATCCAGACTTTTGTATATCCAGCCTAGTGAAGAGCAACACTAGCTCTAAGAACTGATGCCATATATCTACTCTAATAGAGGTAAAAAGCTCTAACTCACATTCCAATTGGCATTCACAAACAATATGGTCCTCAATAGATGTAGGATAAAAGCATTTGGCATACTGATCCACCTCAAGCTAAGCAGTAAGTACAACATTAGCCCACTAATCATACAAGTCAGTGCTTCGAATGCTACTTGAGCGATCATAAGGCACGATACCTAACAAGTTCCTCACTTTTTAAAGATGAAGAGTAGTTGGCATCCAAAGTGATACACGGCTAGTGTAGGGCACCCCTATGATGAATGCCCAATCAAAGGGCATAATGGTCAACTCCTTAAGTAGCATGTGGAAAGTATGGGTAGCATCTATCCACCTATCTAATAGTGCCTTAAGTGCTTGAAGGCCCCTACAGAAATCACGGCCAACCAAGTGGTTGATAAAGGTCTGGAATCTCATTACACGAACCCGATCTTTCACTTGCATAGGCATCTACATGTACCACTATTGAGCACCTGACAAGATACCCCCACATTTAAGTCATGTTTGTAAAATAATGTAAACAAAGGTAAGTAAGGCTTGACATATGTTCACATGGACCATAAACAAGTAGAATCAGAAAAAATAGTCCCGCACAGACTAGCACAAGGCAATAAAATCAATAATAAGCAAGTAGGCAAAATAAATGAAAAACATAAAAACTATCAAATAAGGTCCACACAGACCTTAATGTAATGCCCATGTTCTGAGGTTTTGTGAATAGTGCCACTAGGTTCGATAAGTGTGCTCGAGTTACGGGGTTACTTGCACGTAAACCAAGGTAACAACACTAGTCATGAAACTTCAAGGGGCTCTAAATTGATGAAATGGCAAAAATTAAGATTTAGCAGAACCAAAAATTCATTTTAGACTATAAGCTACCCATCTAGGTAATAAAAATTTAATGGGTCGGGAAAGACCTAGGATGTGCCTAGATGGACCCAAAAATATCAAACCATGAAGCTTAAAAAATCCACTGAGTCCATTAGTGAAAGAATTTTTAAATTTTGAGGTTGTTGGCAAATTCTCATAAATTTTAAGGTTGGTACACAAATCGAGACAGTCTAAAATTATCTTATCGATGGAATTTGGTAGCAAAAATATATGAGCATGTAGAGGGGATTAAAATATGAATTTTAAAATAAACGATGTAATTTTTTGAGGTCGATGTGAATTTTGGTGAATTTTTTAAGTTTACCAAAAAAATCAAGTCATTTGGGATGGTATGGGTGGCTGTGGGACCCACCTACATTTGGACATTTGGCTTAAGGCCTATGCCAAGTGGCATGTAGCCTTGACAAGTGGACAATTCCACTTAAACAAAATGAAAATCTCTTCCCCTTTGCTACCAAAATACCGGCACCATCATCAGATTGGATCCCCATTTTCACCATCATCTTTACACCATTTCTATAAAATCTCACTTCCTAAATTTATTCTTGCATGTTAGGGAGCTAGAGGAAAAGGAATTACAACCAAAGGAGCATATATGAATTAATTAAAAATCTTCAAAGTTTCTTGGACAGAAGTTATCCAGCAAGTGTACAAAGTGAGTTCTATGGCTTTCTCCATAGATTTCTTTGATTCTCTTAAGCTGTAAATGGCTGCTTAAGATGCCTAAGATCTAATACAATGTGGTTTAATAGTTTTTGAGGTGATTTAAGAAGAGAAAAACTTTAAGAAGGGGAGGAAAAGCTTTCATGGAAAGGGCTAGAATTGGGTTCTTGGAAGCTTAAAGTGTGGAATCTCCCTTTCTTGAGCATGAAGTAAGTGAATTCAAGTATTCACTTCATGCCCCTAAAATTTAGTAGCTTTTCTTTTGGTTTATGAATAGATTAAGCACATAAACTAGCTTGGAAAGGTAGTTGCATGAGGTATGGTGGTATATAGCTTAATCGAATGTGAATTGCATGGTTATTTGATGAAAGGAAGTAAAATTAGTGTCAAACTCTTAGTTGGCCAAGAGGTATTATGATGCTTGTTATATGTTTATGATGCTTGAGGTATGAATTGATGGTTTTAGGTGTTGATATGAAATGGAATTATTTTTAAATTGATGGAAAAATGCATGTTTGGCATAAGAGGTATATGTACTCGAGAGCTTGTGTCAAGCTTATGGGTGTATATGGCTTGTTTTAGTTATCTTAAGAACTGTTTGAGGTTGGCAATACATGTACATTAGGCCTATGATGTATGAATGCATGATATGGCATGTAATAAAGTTGATTAATGCATGGATGCATGGGAAACTAGCTATGGCCGAGACATACCATAGGCTTAGGCTACCTAAAATGGCATGAAAATGTTGATGTTATGTGCACAATGTGATGAATGATAAGTATGGTGATGATAACATGTCTCGATTAGTTAGTTTGGCATGAAATAAAGTAATATGTATACCTTAAAATGGTATGAAAGGTAATCAAGAAATGGTATGACAAATGACTTTAAAACTTGGCTAGAAACAAGGTATGAAAGTGGCTTACAATTACCTATAAGGACAATGGCTTGTAAATGAAAAATATGTTCTTATTGTGTGCCTTTGAGGGCTATATCTCGAAATTGAGTGTAATGGCTTTTAAGCCTATATTTTGGCATTGTAAATAGCCTACAGTTGGTTAGCTTAAGACCTATAAACTTGATGTCAATAAGGTTGAAAATTGCATTGAAAAAGATTGAGAAATGAACCTAGAAAGCCTATTAAAAACTTGCCACAATGACTTATAACTATCCTAAAATGACCATTACCTAAACCAATAATACCACTGGACACTAATTGGCATATAATTAAGAAATATTTATGAAATCAAGTCTAGCATAATATACCATAATTATTGGCAACTACACTCTTTAAAAATACTTCGGAGAATTCACCCAGTACAGCCTATTTGTGGCCAAACTAGACCGAGCTAAAATTCAACGGTGCCATAAAAATTATAACTATCTATTTATTATTTAATAATATTATAAAGAGTTAATCAGTATAGAAATGGCCACACATTGAGGTTAGAGTGCCTATTCGATAGACACCTATTGATGGGTTGATCGGTCAATTAAAGGATTTTTAGTAGTAGCTAGATTGTCTATTTTTTAGATAGGGTCGGAACAACGGTGTAGGTCCCTATTCGGGCCACTGTACTAGTCTATTGGATAGACAACTTTCTATCCTTGCCACTTGATGCCAGTATTGATTTTTGCTGATGTAGTGGCATAGGTCCCCGAGGGCCACTACACTAGTCTATTGGACATACCAGTCTGCTAGGCAAACATAGTTACCCTATTCTAGATGCTTAAAATAATGTCAATATAGTAGCGAAGGTCTTAGAGGGCCACTACACTAGTCTATTGGATAGACCAATTTGCTAGGAAAACCATATCTCATTATCTACACCTTAGGTGCTACAGCTTAATCGGGCCGGTACAACGGTTAGGGTCTAGAATATGGACCACTACACTAGTTTATTCCCTTTAGATCCAGGGTCTATCAGTGTTGTCTTTCTAGACAGGCTACCTGAAATAAATTAAATATGAACAATACAATTTACTAGTGGCTTTGAAATATAATATAGGGGTATTTTGGTAATTTTACATGGATAATACTTATTGGCTTAATTATTAAAGATTATGCATGCAATTGGTAATAATGATCTTGAAACTATAATTTACATGAGTTAAAATAATTAATTGGATAATTTATAGATAGAAACACCTCTAGGGCAAATTGGTAATTTTGCATGTTAGTAATCTAGGTTATACATGAAAGTCAAAAAAAGATAGGAATATGTTTATATATGCCTGGATAAATTGCTGGATATGTTTTAAATACTTGAATTCACCACTAAGTATACTATATACTCAGCGTACCTATTTTGGAGTGCAGGAAACCAGAACAAAAACGTAGCCTCGTAAAGCATGCAGCGAAGTTCAGAGGTTATTCTTCAAAAAGTTGATAATGTACACTTGTATAGTTTTGCACTCTATATACTTAGGTAGGAAATGGGTGTTATGTATATAAGGGACATAAGATGTAATTGTATAAATATAGACTATGTTGTAATTAACTAGTTGTTAATCCTTTTGTGAATGTATGGCTTATGTTGATGTTTACAAGCCTAAGGCTTAATGTTTTGTTTTTCTTGATCGTGGCCTAAGGCCTGTGTTGTTGTTTGATAGAATGGTAATGTTAGGCTGATATCTGGGCAACCAGAAGGGTCCAAGAGATGTGAGAACCTATTATAAAAGTCTTTTACAAGTTGAAAATTTTGGAATAGTGACCCGGGTAGCTGTCACGCTGTCAGATTTTAGGAAAATTCTAATTGATCTAAAATTACCTTGTATTGACATGAACCTCATGAAATAGACCTAAATGAATAGTAGGAACAGATAGAACTAAATTTAGAGTTAGATAAAATTAAATCAAATAGAATATGTAAAAGTTAAATGAATGACCTTAGGAGAAGTTTAAGGATGGGTGACTTAGCGGGAAGTGCACCGCTTATTGGGTTTCTTCGGGAATCCAGTAGGGGGTGTTACATTTTATAGTATCAAAGTATAAGTTAATGTTCTTAGGTAAAGTACATGAGTGTAAATGTCTAAGTTTCAAATTCCTCTAAACTAATATGTTGTATGAGGTTGATACATTATTTCTTTTATAGTAAGCATGTGGCTGATCAAGTACCCGAAGGAGGGGCAGAGGAAGTAGCTAGTTTTTCACCTACTACTATACAGGAGGTAGGCAATACATCAGTACCAGAACCCAGTGATGCTGGATAGTAGCCATAGCCACATGTGCCTAGTCAATAGTAGGCAAAGGCATCTCTTGCTTTATTGTAGCAAAGAGTAAATTTGCTCAAACATACTTCTTCTACTACTACTACTGCTCTACCTCCACCTCCTCTAGCTCTAGCACCACCTCTACCACTAGCTCCTCCATAAAAGACTCCTTTAGAAAGGCTAAGGAAGGTGGGAGTTGTTGATTTATTAGGAAGGAATGAGGATGATTTTGCTAGGGCTGAGTACTGGCTAGATAGGACATTCAAAGTCTTAGAGCAGTTGAATTGTATAGAAGTAGAGAATCTATAGTGTGCCATTTATATTCTACAGGAAAAAGCTTACAACTGGTGGAACACTATTAACAGAAGGAAAGCACCTAAAGAGCTGACTTGGGAATTTTTCCTTGTGGAGCTCATGAAGAAGTATATATCTAACTCTTACAAGGATAAGAGGAGACGAGAATTCCTAAATTTGATACAGGGAAGGAGAATAGTGTCAAAATATGGAAAAGACTTTACCAGACTCTTGAAGTATGCTAAAGAGTTTATTCCTAATGATGAAGAGAAATGTAAGAGATTTTTAGCTAGACTTAATGTAGAGTTGAGGATGCAAATAGCAAACCCTAGAGAGAGAGAGAGAGAGAGAGAGAGAGACTTTGTAGTTTTAGTGTCAGCTACATATGACATGGAAGAAATGATGTAAGAAAAGAGGGATTTCTTCTAAAGGAAGAGGCAGTTCACTGTAGGACAGTGCAGTATAGTGTCAGGGGATTGTAAAAAGAGGAGAGAGTGTTAGTCATAAACATAGTCTCAGCTTAGGTCCTAGTATCAAATAGGGTATAAGGGATAGAGATAGGGACAAACACAGAGGTCTGGACAAGCTTCTACAAGTAGACCTCGATTGCCTCCTCAGGCTAATAGTGCTCTTAATATGGGGGGTAATAAGAATGGACCACCCACTTGTACCACTTGTTAAAAGAAGTAATGGGAGCAGTGAAGAGCAGGCAAAAAAAGAAAGTGTTTCCATTATGGTGCCAAAGACCACTATAGAAGAGAGTGTCTTCAGAGGTAGGTAAAGGGTGCTTAGACACATGTATCTAATGTTGCACATCAGAATAGGGGTCAAGGGAAAAATAAAAGAGAGCATCCTAGTGCTAGCTAGGGTACTAGATCCGAGGCTCGTGCTCCAACTAGGCAATATATTGTGAGAGCTAAAAAAGAGGCTCTAACACTAGACGTCATAACTAGTACTTTTTATTTATTTGATGTTTTAGTTTTGGCTTCGATAGACCCTAGTTTTACATATTCATATGTATGTACTGCATAAGCATAGAATAAGGGGTTAGAGCTTGAACATGTTGATGTAGACATTAGAGTTAGCAATCCTATGGGGCAGTGTGTGGTTATGAACAAGGTGTATATGCAATGCCCTCTGGTGATTTAGAGGTATAGATTTACTATCGATTTGATTAATATACCTATCAATGAGTTTGATGTGTTCCTACGAATGGATTAGCTGACTGAGCATCAAGCTATGACTGATTGTAGACATAAGAAGTTGACCCTCTAGACTGTAGAGGGATAGATAGTGATAGTGGATGGTGAGAGAAGCCTTCTGAATAATTTTCTCTCCACTGTTAAAGTATAAAAACTTCTCCAGAAGGGTTATGAGTCATATTTGGCCTATTCTATTGAGTTGAATGTTTCAAATCTGAGTTGATACATATTCCAATTGTTTTTGAGTTTTTAATGTATTCCCTAATGAGCTACCAAGCTTACCACCTCAAAGGGAATTGGATTTTGAAATTAAGGTATATCCATGTACAACCCCAATATCCATTGCTTCGTATCGAATAGCACCTCTTAAATTAAAAGAACTAAAGGTACAGTTACAAGACCTATTAGACAAAGGTTTTATCAGACCCAGTGTATCTCCTTGGAGAGCACCTGTTTTGTTTGTAAAGAAGAAAGATGGGTCACTCAGATTATGTATTGATTACAGGCAGCTAAATAGGATGACTGTGAAGAATAATTATCCATTGCCTAGGATAGATGATCTTTTTGATTAGTTGAGAGATACAGGTCTATTTTCTAAGATTGATTTGAGATCTAGATACCATTAGCTAAGGATTAAAGAAGGTGACATTCTTAAAACTACCTTCAGAACCCGGTATGGGCACTATGAGTTCTTGGTGATGCCATTTGGGCTGACTAATGCACCAGCAGCCTTTTATAGATCTCATGAATAGAGTTTTTTAGCCTTACCTAGATTAATTTATGGTGGTATTCATTAATGATATTCTAGTATATTTTAAAAACCAAAGAGAGCATGAATAGAATCTCAAGGTTTTATTACAGACCCTGAGAGAGGAATAGTTATATGCCAAGCTTAGTAAGTCTAAGTCTTGGCTGAGTGAAGTTACTTTTTTGGGCCATATAGTTTTAGCTGAGGGAATTAGAGTTAACCTTTGTAAGGCAAAGGCAGTTATAGAGTGGGAACCACCTAGGAATGTAACTGAAGTGAGAAGTTTCTTAGGATTAGTTAGGTATTATAGGAGATTTATAAAAGGGTTCTCCATTATTGCCACTCCTTTGACTAGACTAATAAGGAAGAATATGAGATTTGAGTGGGATGATAAGTGTCAAGCTAGTTTTGAGTAATTAAAAAAGATGTCGATAGAAGCCCCTATCTTGATTCAACTTAAATAGGGTAAGGATTTTACAATGTATAGTGATGCTTTATTAAATGGCTTGGGATATGTATTAATGTAGGAGGGGAAGGTAGTAGCTTATACTTCAAGACAGTTGAAGCCATATGAGAGGAATTATCCCACTCATGATTTGGAGCTAGCTGCTACTATCTTTGTTTTAAAAATATGGAGGCATTATCTATATAGAGAGGAATGCTACATATATATAGATCATAAAAGTTTGAAATAGCTCCTTACTCAGAAGGAACTAAACTTGAGATAGAGAAAATGGTTGGAATTGATAAAGAACTATGACTGCCTAATTTATTACTACCCAGGGAAAGAAAATGTGGTGATAAATGCTTCGAGTAAAAAGTTTATGATGACTCTAAAAGCCATAAATGTAAGGTTGCAGTACACTTTAAAAGATGTTGTGTTAGCAAATTATAGGTGAAACCAGATTTTAGACAGTAGATTAAGGAAAATCAGATGAAAGATAAACAATTAGTTCAGATGGCAAGTAAAGCTAAAGAGGGGAAGCCTACAAGGTTTGAGTTGATAGAAGATAGGTATCTATATTAGTAGAGCAGGTTGTGTGTACATAATATAGATGACCTGAAATTATAGATACTAAAAGAGGTACATGAAGCTCTTTATTTTATACTTCTTAGGAGCACAAAGATGTATTTAGACCTGAAGTCTCATTACTAGTGGCCTGGTATGAAAAGAGATGCGGCTTAATATGTTACAAAGTGTTTGACCTATCAACAAGTGAAAGGTGAACATTATGTTCCTTCTGGATTACTACATCCTACAGTAATACCAGAGTGGAAATGGGAAAAGGTGACCACGGATTTTGTGATAGGTTTACCTTTGACCAGAGGTAAATGTGATGTTGCATGGGCAATTATTGATAGACTGACAAAGACATCTCACTTTATCCTATGTAGAATGTTTTATTCCTTAAAGAGGTTAGCTAGAATATATATGGATGAGATAGTCAGGTTACATGGGGTGCTAGTGACCATTATTTTTAACAAGGATCCTCGGTTCACTTCTAAATTTTGAAAGAAGCTACAGGAAGCCTTAGGCACCAGATTGGCTTATAGCATAACTTTTCATCCTTAGGTTGATAGATAGTCAGAGAGGGTGATACAGATACTTGAGGATATATTATGAGGATGTGCTATTGAGATTAAGCATAACTAGGATCAATACTTATCTTTGGCAGAGTTTTCCTATAATAATAATTACCAGTCTAGCTAGGGGATGGCCCCATATGAAGTATTGTATGGTAAATGATACAAAACTCCCTTATGATATAGATAAGTTAGAGAAGGTAAGGTTTCTAGTGTATATTTAATAATGGATGCTAAGGAAAAGTGAAAATAAACTAGGAAAGGCTGAAAGCAGCTGTGGATAGATAGAAATCATATGCAGACCTAAAGCAAAGAGATATTGAGTATGCAATGGGGGAGAAAGTATTCCTACAGGTTTCTCTATAAAGAAAGGTGCTGAGGCTTGGGAAAAAGGGGAAATTGAGTCCCAAGTTTATAGAACCCTACAAAATAATAGAAAGGGTCAAATCTCTAGCATACAAGCTAGCATTACCACCTGAGCTGCAATAGATACATGATGTTTTCTATGTCTCTATGTTCAGAAGCTACAGATCGAATCTATCACTTGTGATTCTAATGGCAAATATTGTAGTATATCCTAATTTGAGTTATGAAGAGAAACTGATTCGAATTTTGGCTCGTGAAGTAAAGTAGTTGTAGAATAAGTACATACCATTAGTTAAAGTGCTATGGAGATACCATAATATTGAAGAAGCTACTTGGGAGCCAGAAGAACAAATAAAAGCCTAGTATCCTCGCTTATTTACTTTAGGTAATTTTAAGGATGAAATTTTCTTAAGAGGGGAAAAACTATAATGCTCATGTTTTAAGCCTTTGTGAACAGTGCCACTAGGTTCAGGAAGTGTGCTGGCTCACTTGCATGTAATCTATGGTAGCGGCACTGGTCATGAAACTTAGAGGGGCTTTAAATTGATAAAAAGGCAAAATTTAAAGATTTAACAGAACCAATAATTTATTTCAGACTGTAAGCTACCCCTTTGGTAATAAAAATTTTACAGTCTGGAAAGGACCCAGGATGTGCCCGGATGGACTCAAAAATATCAGACCCTAAAGCTCAAAAATTTCACTGAGTCTATTAGCAAAATATTTTTTTTCAATTCTGAGGTTGTTTTGCAAATTCTCATAAATTTTGAGGTTGGCATGCAAATTGAGGTAGCCTAAAAACTTTCTTATTGATAGAATTTGGCCACAAAAATTTATGAGCATGTAGAGAGGATTAAAATATGAATTTTAAAATAAATATAAGCTCCGTGTGAATTTTGGTGAATTTTTAAACTTCGCTAAAAATTTAAGCCGTTTCGGGATGGTGGGGTGGTTATGGGACCTACCCATACTTGGCTTAAAGCCCATGCTAAGTGTCATATGGCTTTGATGAGTGGACAATTCCACTTAAACAAAATATAAATCTCTTCCCTTTTGCTGCCAGAAAGTCGACGCCACCTTCAGCTTGGCTCCCCATTTCACCATCATATGCACACCATTTCTGCAAACTCTCACTTCTTAAATTCATTCTTTAGTGTTAGTGAGCTAGAGGAAAAGGGTTCACAACTAAGGAGCATCCATGAATTAATTAAAAATCTTCAAAGTTTCTTAGACAAAAGCTATCTAACAAGTGTACAAGGTGAGTTCTATGGCTTTTTCCTTAGATTTCTTTGATTCTCTTAGGCTGTAAATGGCTATTTAGGATGCCTAAGTTCTAATGCCATATTGTTTGATGTTTTTTTGAGGTGATTCAAGAAGAGAAAAGCTTAAAGGAGGGGAGGAAAAGCTTTCATGGAAAGGGTTAGAATTGGGTTCTTAAAAGCTTAAAGTGTGGAATCTCACTTTCTTGAGTGTGAGGTAAGTGAATTCAAGTATTCACTTCATGCCACTAAAATTTAGTAGCTTCTCTTTTGGTTTATGAATGGATTAAGCACATAAACTAGCTTGGAAAGGTAGTTGCATGGGGTATAGTGGTATATAGCTTAATGGAACGTGAATTGCATGGTTATTTGATGATAAGAAGTAAAATTAGTGTCAAACTCTTAGTTGGCTGAGAGGTGTTATAATGCTTGTTGTATGTTAATGATGCTTGATGTATGTTTATGATGCTTGAGGTATGAATTAATGGTTTTGGGTGTTGATATGAAATGGGATTATTTTTGAATTGATGGAAAAATGTATGTTTGGCATGAGAGATATATGTAGCTACGAGCTTATGTTAAGTTTGTGGGTATTTATGGCTTTTTTTAGTGATCTTAAGCAATATTTGAGGTTGGCAATAAATGTACATTATGCTTAGGATGTATGAATACATGATATAGCATGTAATAATGTTGATTAATGTATGGATGCATTGGAAACTAGCTATGGTTGAGACATACCATGGGCTTAAGCTACTTAAAATGGCATGAAAATGTTAATGTTATGTGCACAATGTGATGAATGATAAGTATGGTGATGATAGCATGTCCAGCTTAGTTAGTTTGGCATGAAATAAAGTAATATGTATACCTTAAAATTGCATGAAACATAATTAAGAAATGGCATGATAATTGACTTGAAAATGACTTTAAAACTAGGCTAGAAATAAGGTATGAAAAGTGGCTTATAATTGCCTATAAGGGCTATAACTTGTAAATGAAAAATATATTCATATTGTGTGCCTTTGAGGGCTATGTCTTATAATTGAGTATAATGGCTTTTGAGCTTATATTTTGGCATTGTAAATGGCCTATGATTGGTTGTCTTAGGGCTTATGAAACTGATGTGAATAAGGTTGAAAACTACATAAAAAAAGACTGAGGGATGAACCTAGAAAGCCTATTGAAAACTTGTCGCAGTGTCCTATAACTATTAAAAAATGACCATTACCTAAATAAATAATATCACTGGGTAGTAAATGGCATATAACTAAGAAATACTTATGAAATAAAGTTGAGCATAATATACCATAATTATTGGCAACTACACTCCTTAAAAATACTTCTAAGAATTCACCCAATACAACCTATTTGTGGCCATACCAGACCTGGTTAAATTTCAACGGTGCCATAAAAATTATAATTGTGTATTTTTAATTTAATAATATTATAAAAAGTTAATCAGTAAAGAAATAGACATAAATTAAGGTTAGATGGCCCATTGTATAGACAACCACTAAATGGATTAACCAGTCAACTTAGGGATCTTTAGCAGCTGCTACACTATCTATTTTTCTAATAGGGTTGGTACAACAATGTAGGTCTCTATTATGGCCACTCTAGTAGTCTATTAGATAGACAACTTTCTATCCTTGCCACTTGATGCTAGTATTGATTTTTACCGATCCAGCGGCATAGGTCTCGGAGGGTCACTAAACTAGTCTATTGGACAGACCAGTTACCCTATTCTAGATGCTTAAAATAATGCTGGTACAATGGAGAAGGTCATGAAGGGCCACTGTACTAGTCTGCTAGGCAAACTATACCTCTTTATCTGCACCCTAGGTGCTGCAGCTTAATCAGGCTAGTGCAGCGATCAAAGTCCAAAATATGAACTACTGCACTAGTTTATTCCCTATAGATCTAGTGTCTATCAGTGTTGTCTTTCTAGATGAGCCAACAAAAATAAATTAAATATGAACAATATAATTTACTAGTGGCATTGAATTACAATATAAGGGCATTTTGGTAATTTTACATGGACAATACTTATTGGCTTGATCATTAAAGATTATGCATGCAATTAGTAATAATGATGTTGAAACTATAATTTACATGAGTTAAAATGATTAATTGGATAATTTATAGATAGAAACACCTCTAGGGCCAAATTGGTAATTTTGCATGTTAGTAATCTAGGTTGTACTTGGAAATTAGAATAAGATAAAAATATGGTCATATATACTTGGATAAACTACTGGACATGTTTTAAATAATTGAAATCACAATTGATTATATTATATACTCAGTGTACTTATTTTGGTGCGCAGGTAACCAGAATAGGGATATAGCCTCGTAAAATGTACAATGATGTTTAGAGGTTATTCTTCAGAAGGTTAATAATATACATTTGTATAGTTTTCCACTCTATGTACTTAGGTGCAAAATGGGTGTTATGTATATAAGGGACACAACATTTAATTGTATAAATACAAACTATGTTGTAATTAACCAGTTGTTAATCCTTTTATGAATGTATGGCTTATGTTGATATTTATGAGCCTGAGGCTTAATATTGTGTTTTCTTTGATTATGGCTTGAAGCCTGTGTTGCTATTTGATAGAATGGTAATGTTAGGCTAATATCTAGTGAACTAAAAGGGTTTAGGAGATGTGAAAACTTGTTATAGAAGTGTTTTACAAGTTGAAAATTTTGGGATAATGACCCAGGTAGCCGTTATGCTATCAAATTTTAGGAAAAATCTGATTGATATGAAATTACCTTGTATTGACATGAACCTTATAAAATAGACCTACATGAACTGTAGGAACAAATAAAACTAAATTTAGAGTCAGATAGAATTGAATTAGAC
>CANXYI011477338.1:0-12095 GCA_948208565.1 Hura crepitans
AATTCTTTTAAAAAGTCAATATTTCCATCATCTTTTCCATCTCTCTCTCACTTCAAGAAAAGCCATCGCTTTTCTTCCTTCTTCCCCTCTATTTTTCTTCTTCCTCTTTCCTTTAAAGCATAATTTTACTCATCTAAAAAATACTTTAAGAGCCTCCACACCTTCGAGGACTCTAAAGAAGTGGAAATTTCAAGAGAGAATGCTTAGAATATTCGATTTTCAAACCCCATAAATAATGACCAATATTAGTTCAAGTAAGATTTTTTGACTTTTTTTATTTTTCCTACGTTCTAGGGAAAACCAAGAGAGTTTTTATGGTTTTAGATATTAATTTAGAGCAACTGGTGATTTATTATGAATTTTCAAAGAATTTTTTGGTTTATGTTAGGGATTTCCAATCAAAATCAAGACAAGGGTAAATCAAAAGTGTAGATAGGCCTCAAGGTTCCTTTTCAACCTCCTTGGTATGTGTAATCAAAATAGAATGTGCAATCTCACTTATAAATATTAAATTCCATATTATGCATATTATGTAATAAATTGTCATAAATGTGTTATGCCATGAATGTGATACATTTGATGAGTTATATAACTTATATAATGTATGTCAATATTTTTTAGATGGTAAGAATTGATTAGGATCAAGTGAATGTGCATAATGTGATTGTTGTGTCATAATATGCTTAATATGGAGCATAATGAGGTTTGAATTGTTTAATGTAGTAATTAAGGTTAATTAAGCATAAAATGGTGTTAATCAATGTTCTTGATGTATATGAATGTTGATGAAAGTGTGAGAATACATTAGAAATGAATAATGCTCAAAATATGCTTATTTAGGCTATAAGTACATATTATAGAAAACGACCCTAATTATGCCTACATGCATTTCTCTCATGTTATTAAGCATACTTAGTGCTCTTTACACTATGTG
This sequence comes from Hura crepitans, assembly GCA_948208565.1. Taxonomy (NCBI): domain Eukaryota; kingdom Viridiplantae; phylum Streptophyta; class Magnoliopsida; order Malpighiales; family Euphorbiaceae; genus Hura; species Hura crepitans. The sequence goes on from CANXYI011477338.1 coordinate 935, forward strand.
ATTATTTTTGGGGTGTTGGTTAAATGGTTAAAGTACAACCATATGTGTGTTTGGCACTTAAATGTTAGTAGATAATACATGAGGTCAAGTGATGCATAAAAACATGAATTTGGTATGGTTAGGGTTAAGGTAAAGAAATAAAACACCATGCATATGTATAAGCATTTATGATCATAGAGCATGAGTAATAAGTAATTATGTGTTGAATAGAGTAATGGCCATGTTATGTATAATTAGGAAACATTTTGGAATAAAAATGAATAATTAGTGAATAAAATGATTTAATGGCCAAATGGCCTAGTTGGTCATGAGGCTTGTAATTTTTATGATATGAGCACTAATTTTGTGTATGTAAAAGTTGTAAATTATGCCTAATTAGTATGGATGGATGAATGGCTTTATGAGAGTGTATGTGTATGGGAATTCACGATATGTGAAAAAGGGTGTGCATACATGTTTTCTTCATTGTTATTGATCATGAACATGAATGGCATCATATATGAATGAAGTTTATGACCAAAATATGTTCTAAAACTAAGATTGATTTTAAGAGTTATTTAACACTAGTTAAGCCATAATATAATAAATTGATGAACATTGAGGTATAAAGTGTCTTAAATGGACTTATGACCTCAAATGAATGTGTGTATGTATAATTCATATTAAAAACCATAAATGAGATGAAAATGGTGCTTAGATGTGCATATGGCACTAAAATGGCATAAATGTACGTTAAAAGGTTCATGATTGCTAAAATGATGTTTTAATGAAATTAATTATTTTTAGTTAATTCAATGGCCAAAATAAGTAAGTTGAAACCTATATAAGCTTATTTAATAAGGTGAAATTAAAACATATTAATTTTAGCCCATGAGATGCAACAACCTAGAAATGGATAGGTTAATTAGTCAACTAGGGGATATAGCAGCTACTAGGGCACTTTCATGCCTAGATTATAATCCAAGGGTTCACTTTAAGTCTTACCCATGAAGTTATACTATGATCTATGAATCTATATGGGTACATCTATCATAAGCTCTCATAGGGACCATTGTATAATTACATATGGGTGTAGCCATATAAGCCTGGATGGGTACTATAAACCTTTTTATATATATTGGTGCAATAGCCGTAAGGTCCAAAATATGGGCCACTACATATTTCTTGATCCCATTATCCATAGGTTTAGAGTAATTCAAAATGGGCTTAAAGACTATGTTATGAATTTGAAAATCTTTTTATAATGTATATTATGACTAAAATGGCAGTTAAATGCATATATGAATCAACAATGTTTCATTTTGACCATTGGTTAATTTTAAATGCATGTTTTCCATATATGTATGAGATGGATGCCTTTATGCATGATGTATGCCTTTTTGGTTATAGACATGGCATATCACCATTTGCATGAATACTATGACATACATGTACTAGTTATGCACAAAAATGAATTGTATATACATAAGGTATGTTAAAATGTCTATAGCACATGTTACTTTGATTACACCACTAAGTATTTGATTAGCATGTCATTTGTTTATGATGTATATGTAAGAAGACGTTTTGAGATACAAGCCTCAAGACATCAAATTTATCAAGAGAAGGCCATTCTTTTGGTAAAAATTTGTGAATATAGTACAGTATGTGATATATAGGTAGCACTCAATGTATAATGTATACGAATGGGCCTAAATTGTCTAAAATGTTTCTTTTTGGATTTTAAAAGCTTATAAACCCTTATAAGCTATTAAATTGTGCATTTTATTGTACGATATCTCTTTCTGACATTGAGATAACTTATGATTGTGTTTGTGTGTTGTGGAGTGATAGGAGGATCACATAAATGTTATAGAGAAGTATGAAAGTTTTAGAAGTGTATTTTTTGTATATAGGTTACTATTCAAAAATTTGGGATAGTGCTCGATACAGCCATTATGCTATTGGAATTTTAGCACGAGGATTCCCAATTTTTGAATATGTAACACTATTTTGAAAAAGTTTTGGAAAACCCATATTTTCACATGTAATGTTTTGATAATAATGTTTTATAACAAGTAAAGGAATAAGTGAGTCTAGATATCTCGATATACATGCATAGCTTAGTCGGGCTTGGGAACTGGCCGGTGTCCGGATTGAGTAAAGGGTGTCTCAATGTCATTTATATAAACCTTAACCTCTTTATTGATCAAATCATCTTGTATCTTTATGGCAAATCTCTAGTAAGTTACCATGACCTTCCTCATCTCGAAGGGTATGACTCTGTATCAAAAGGAGCTCCACTTAATAATGAAAGCCATCTTGATCTTATCGACTATCTTGTTTAGGATCTAATTGTACTAGGCATGCCTATCAATGAAGCTATACATTTTACAAATAGTAGTGTTGTGGACCAATACATCAATGTGTCGTAAGAGGAAGTCATCTTTCGGACAAGCCTTACTTAGGTCCCTATATTTTATGCACATTATAGCCCTATTGTCCTTCATAGCAATAAGTACTATGTTGGCTAATAGTTTGCATCCCTTCCTTTCTAAGGCTGGTCAAACAAAAATAATCAAAGACTCAACCTAAATTCCACCTCTCAAGTCTCAAAATATAAGAAGGAAATTAAAGGAATCTTAAGTCATTCATATTGGAAAGAACGAGTTAGGCACCATAAGGTAGGAGTCACCATCCAACCGGAGTTGGAAAATACCTTGTAAGGTCCAAATCAAAGCATTTTGAAACCCTACTCTTATTTATAGCTGAAGTTAATATGAAATTTCAATTTAAATTTATAATTTTATCTTTTATGTCAAGCAAGTTTCAAAATTAAAATAAAGCATCCAGTCACAAAAAGAAATAATAAAACTTACATATTTATAAACACAAGAAATACGTGAAATTAAAGAATATCATACATCCAACTAGGTAATTGATTTTCTTTCAGAACTTTGATTCCCACATGCCAATTTATGAAAATAGATTTTATTATTGTGACTTTTATTGAAGAAAAATAAATCCCATTTTATTCAGAAAACACTAATTGATTAGGTATAAAACAATTTAGTTATTTTTTATAACGGATAAAAATTATTTTCTACCTATTAAAATATTCATGGAAAATACAAAAAAATAATTAGAATAAAAATTAAATTACATGGCAATTGCCCAAAATACATTCTAACCCAAAAGGAAATAAAAATTATATAGACATTACCTAAATTACATTCTAACAAAAAAAATAATAAATAGATAAATAAATGTAGAAAATAATTAGAAAGTAAAGAAAATAAAGGGAGAATAAAAATAACAAGAAATAAAAAAAATAAAGGGATAATAAAGAGTTACTTCACCAATTATTTGATAAAAGGGCAGAAAGAAAGATCAATTAAACTCCTAAAAGATCAAAAAACTGGCACAACAACAAAACACAATATTAGTATGAATAATGAAATAAAAAATGAATGAAATAATAATAAAAAGAACATGAAACAAATAATTAAATAAATAAAACAACATAACATGAATAAAATATAGGTAATAAGCTATCACATCTAACTAATAGATAGATAAGAGAAATAAAGTTAAGTCACCCACCTAACTAGTAGTTAGATGAAAAAGAGAAAGAAGAAGAAGAAGAAGAAAAGTTGGTCGACCTACCTTGTATAATTGCCTTCAATTCTTGATCTTCAATTAACTTAATAAAGAAGATTGAAAACAATTTTGAAATCAATTAGAAACCTTTAGAATTAATAAAAGTTGCTTTGAAAACCCTTTTTTTTTAATTTTTCTAGTGTATACTTACTAAAAAAAGTTGACCCCTTGGACTAGCATGGGGTTTCCCTTTATACATGCAGATCAAGGTGGCAAATAGTTGTTTTGGGGTAGGGGAAAATAAGCATTTTCCTATAAATGGCCATTTGCATAGTTCAAATGGCTATTTGCCTCAAGAGGAGTCCTATCTAGATTCTACCTTTTTGGCAAAATAACATTGTTTTATAGAGGTAAAATAGTAGTTTCAGGAAAACTTGAAATGCCATTTTTTGATCTAAAATAGTCATTTTGGGAAAACACAAAATAGCCATTTTAGGGGCAAAAGGACACAGTTTTTCCCCTAGCAGCCCAAAGCTTGTAAATTTTTATTCTTGTGCAATTTTTTCAATTATAAAGAATTTTTCTTTTTTCCAATGCTCCATATCACAGGGGCTTCTTCCTTTGTACTCCCTCTAGCATTAGTGTTTGGCATCGGGCTTAAGCTTATAGGCCTGAGCCTTTAGCCCACCATAGACACCTATTTTTCTAGCAATTCGAGTTGCAATGTGAGCTTTTCATGTCAGGTAAAGGTCTATGCTAAAAAGTTAACCATGATCATAAAAATTTTTAATGAAGAGAATTTCAAGTCGGGCATTAACATTCTTATTTATTAGAACTTTTATCCTTTCTTCTTCACTAGGTAATCCAAACATGAGAGCCCTAAAAACCTAGTGTCGACGCCAAGTAAGTTCGATATTACACTTCCTCTAAGAACTTGGCTTTAATTTGCTTATGCACTTCATTTTTTATTTTTTAGCCTATTCTGGTTACATCATCCTCAACTTTTGTTTCATCGGTTTTGCATCTAGAAATGTGTGAATGGCATATTCAGCCATCTTTCTATCAACCTCGGGCACATCCTCATAGTTTTAGTAAAAAATGTTTTATATTTGTTTAGTATTCTCTCGAATTTTCTTCTCTTAACAGGAGCTACATCATATGCAATTAAGATTTTTTTAGGATTTTCTATTGTAACAAGATTAAATAGTGTAGTACTAATTGAATTAATGTCAAATATGTCATGAATATCATGATTATCATTATACATGATGCAGTCATATGAGACATCACAAAAATAAGCAAAATTGTTCATTTTATTAACATAAGTAACAAAAATATTTTCATCAAAAGTTTTGATACATATAAGTTATTAGAAAAATCTTCCGAACTTCTCCCATTTTTTCTTTCATTTTTGCCGAGTGTCAAGTAGTGCTGAAGTCAAGATTTCTTTTTTGAATTCTTACTTTAAATTAGCCAAGTTAGTCATAATCTCCTCATCCTAGAAATTGGGAATCGCCTTCACTTCTTTAGATGCCCGATTGAATATGTGATTGAAAATCTCAAAACCTATTACTACCTTTCCATTAATTATCAATGGCTATAGCTCCCACAATATTTGACACTTTCTGATGCTAGAACAAAGCTCACTTCTTTCTTGGGAATCCCTTTCCTCCCTTTCTTTAGCTTCTCTGCTTTTTTTATATAGCTTAACCCCTACGGTCCTTATGTATCCTTGGTTGCATAGCAGTTATCAACCCTTGTAACCTATTCCATAATCAGCACCCGGTAAGTAATTTATTCATTTTAGCAGGTTTACAACTTTGGGATTGTCATCATAGGATCATCTTCCACTTCGGCTATCTTTTTAGCTCCCCCACTATTAATATTGCTAATATTTCTATTAAACCCAGTATTTAATCCTTTTCGATTAAAATTACTGGCATTTTTTTCCACTGTATGCTCCTGCTTCACGTCAATGGCAATATTCTTTTAGGAACTCCTAATCTTTAAGCCCCTTTACTTTAAGATAATCTTTCATATAAGGATCGGCATTTTTTATAAACATCCTTATCGAGTTAGTAGTGTCAGGCTTATTCCTCATCTCTAAAACCCTCGACCTCTTCCTCATCATGTATTCTAAGAAAGTCTAATTGGATCTTTACTTTAGTCATTTGAAGTCTTTCATCATGAGCTCCATGTGAATACTATAGTCATACTAATTAATGAAGGCTTTAGTCACCCTACCTAAATCCTTTTTCACTTTTTTCAGGCCACGGTACCATTCTATAGATCTACCTTACAATGTAAGACATAAATATGTCACTTTTGATTAGTACTTTCGGTGCCTCTCATAATAGTGGCATATTACTTGACACACACCCTTAGGTCTATGGTCCATCAAATTTGGGCAATTCTAGCATCTTCAATTTGGACGGTAACACCTCTTTGGATTCTAATGTCATCTCATTTAGGTCTATACCCTTACATAAAGAAAGGAGTGTAAACATTGGGTCTCTAGGGCTCTTAGTTTCATTTACCTAATGATGATGAAAAGGACAAAAATCCCAAAAATAGATTTTTTTACGTCCAAATTGAAGATCTCAAAACTTTTTTCTTAAAAAAAATGAAAACGACCATTTTGAAGCAAATAGGAATTGCCGTTTTGGGCCAAGAATGACTAAAACGGCCGTTTTAAGGACTAAAATGACTGTTTTGACTAGTTTGGCCCAAAGCGGGCCGTCTCACACATAGGACTCTCGTTACGCCGTTTTGGCTTAAAAAATGACCTTTTGGGCCGTTTGGCCCAAAATGTGTATTCCCACATGTAGAATGACTGTTTGGGCCCAAAATAGCCATTTTGCACCTTAAAACGGCCATTTTGCCCAAAATGGGCATTTCGCCCTAGGAAATAGCCATTTTGGCCGTTATTTCGCTGGAAAACGACTGTTTTCAAGCAAAAAGCCCATTTTATGCCTCCAGGGTCATGCATAAAAGCTAATTGGGTCATGTTGAGCCAAGGTTGGTCAATTTAAGGAGAGAGAAAATATTCTAGAGAGAGAAACTGCACAAAAAACACAAAAATACTCTTTCAACTCTATTTTTTTGGGTTTTTTTTCTAAGATTCAAGCACTGTTTTCAATCCAAGTCGAGATCTTTCTGAAGGCAAATATACCGGCGTGTAGACCGACCTATTTTTCAACTATTTTTCATTTCTCTTTCTATATTTTATCCATCTACTAGTTAGATGTGGTAAATTATTTGTGCCATATTTTTGCATTTGTGAGGTTGCTTATTTCCTTTAATTTCTATCCGTGCCTTTATTTTTTTTACACATCAAAAATATTATTTTTTTGGTCATTTAGGCTGATTTTATTTTTCTTCTTGCATTATCCATCTACTAGTTAGATGTGGTAATTTATTTGGGCTATATTTTGTATTTTTTATGACTGAATTTTTATTTATTTCATGTCTGTCTTTTATTTTTTATTCACATCAAAAATATTATTTTTTGTCGTTTGGGCTGATTTTATTTTTCTTTTTGCATTACCCATCTGCTAGTTAGATATGGTAATTTATTTGGGTGATATTTTGTATTTTTGTGATTGTTTATTTTTATTTAATTTCTATATATTTTTCCCTTTTTCATTCACATACTAATATATAATTTCTATTCTTGTGATGTGAGTTACTTGAGTATTTGAGGTATGATTCTTGTTATTACTACCTATTGCTTGTTAGATTGTATTTTAGGCATCCCGAAATGTAATTTTTTTTATTCTATTAGATTGCATTTTAGGTAATTGCCTTGCATTTTATTTTTTGTTCAAATTATTTCCCTGTATATTCCGTAAATACTGTAATAATTAGGAAAATGATTTTTCACACAACTAAAAAAAATAACCAAAACAATTTTATTAAATTAATTGGTGTTTTATTAATAAAATGGGTTTGATTTTTCTTAATAAAAGTCACAATAAAATTATTTTCTAAAAATTAATACGTGAGAACCAAAGTTCTCAAATTAAATCCATTATCCGATTTATGTATAATACATCCAATTTCAATCTCGAAATATTCCATGGACACCGATTTAGGTAGAAAATGGTTTTACATAGTAAAAAGAAATAATAGTCAAGATCATATTTTTACCTAATAAATTGGTGTTTTTTTAATAAAATAAATTCTGATTCTTTCTCAATAAAATTTGCAATGATAATATTTATTTTTTAGAATTGACATTTAAGAACTAAAGTTCTCAATCCATTCTTCCAAATAAAAATCACCACAATAAAATTCATTTTTCTAAATTGACATTTGTGAACGAAAGTTCTCAAGCTATTATTCCAAATAAAAACCACTACAATAAAATTCTTTTTTCTTAAATTAACATACGAGAACCAAAGTTCTCAAACTGATCATCCGATTTAAAAAAAAAGTTACCATAATAAAATCCCTTTTTTAAAAATTGGCATGAGAGAGCCAAAGTTCTCAAAATAATCAATTGCCTGATTTTAGGTATGTTACTTTGATTCCAAGCACCTATTTATTTATCTATAAATACATTCTATAACTACTTCTACATGAATTTGTGATTTACTTTAATTGCAAAATATTGCTTGAGAAAAGGAATAATATCATAAATTCAAAACAAATTTCAGTATTAATTTGAGTTATAAATAAGAGTAGGGTTATGAACCACTCTAGTTTTGGCCCTATAAGGTATTTCCTGACTCTATCGTGTGGTGACTCCTAGCTTATGGTGCACAACTCGCACCTCCTAAGATAATAAAAAGAGCGGCCCTAGATTCCTTGAGCTTCCTTTTTGTCTTTTGAGACTCGAGGAGTGAGGCTTAAGTTGAGCCTTAGGCTACTTCAGTTTGATGAATCTTAGGAAATCAAAATGGATGTGAATAGTGGCGACTCCACTGGGGATACCATGAGACTATACTATGAAAACACCTCAACATAATATAGAACTTCATATTTTGAATTTATGATCTTATTTCTTTTTAAAATTGCATTACATTCTAGAGCCTTAAAATAAGTTAGGCATCCTTTTCATATGCTAATGTCATACTTTTTATACCCTGATGTTATTTCAAAGCATGAAACAAATTTCACACAAATTGGAAGATTGTTAGAGGTGGCATTAAATCCAAGCCTCATGCCTATAAGGAATATGAAATGGTGAATCAATCGGTCATATGCTTATGATGAGATAGACCTATCATGGAGGGACCATGCTTGGATGACCATAACTGGTACGACCAAACCATCAACCTATGTAATGACCAATAACAATTTCCCCTAGGCACCTTGATGAACATTGTATTATGTGCTATGTAGGCCAATATATATGAGATATGACTTAATCATCTCAAAATGCTATTGAACCCATTGGGCCTTTTTCTAACTGGAATGGGCTAGAACATGCATTTTGACTCGATCGAACATATCCAATGTATATAGGCCAAATTTTTTGCATGTGCTTTTCTATAAGAGAGAAATAATGTTCAGTTACCTGTCATTTATTATTTAAACCTATTGGGGCCCTCGATGTCCCATAGGTAAGCCCTCCTAGGAAAGAGCATGAGACCTCATATGTGGGATGAAATAAGGTTGGAAGGCTCTTGCTTGTGATTGTTGTTATACACATTGACATGCATAAGCATTTCATGCACTCATATACATTCTCATTCTATCATGTCTAACCCTTTATCTTAGAGCCATCATAAATCCTTAAGCTACTTAGGTATGGGGAGCAGATAGTAGGATAGTTAGACAAGAATTCACATATACCACTTATAACTTGACAAGTAAGGCATGGCATGATGAAAGCAGTTCTTTGGCTCTAAATTTTGAGAATAGGGTGGATCAAAAATTTAAAGAGTTTGAGAAAAGAATGATGGATATGGTTTCTAGAGCAATCACAGAGATAGTTCCTACTACTGGGTCACTACCACATGCTGAAAACAAAGTAGCTACTCTTATTGGAAAGACAATTGCTACTTCAAAGGGAATTGGTATTGGGAAGCAAGCCATAGGTATTAGGGGTAAAGATAAGAAAGCTAAGTACTTCAACCAATGATTTTTGTGAGGATGTGATTGCTCCTCGAAAGTTTAAGGATGCTGCAATGAAGAAGTTAGAAGAGAAGATGAAAGCAATGGCTAGGCTTATTTACATGGGTAAAGGGATAGATTATGAGGAATTATCCTTAGAATCTGAGGAGGTTTTACCTTTTAAGTTCAAAATGCCAAAATTACCCAAGTTTGATGGGACTTCAGATCCAAGAGCTCACATTAAGCAATACACCACGGTTATGAGAGGCACTGAGCTCAGTACTAAACTGAAGGTAGCCTATTTTAGTTTAATGTTGCAAGGAAGGGTAATCGATTGGTACCATGGGTTAGAAAGGAAGGTGAAGGAAGACTGGAGCAAGATCACGGAGACTTTTATTAGTCAATATAATTGTAGCACTTATATAGAGGTCACTATGAATGACCTCAAGTTGCTTAGGCAGAAACCCAATGAGACCTTTATTGAGTACCTATCAAGGTAGAGGTCTTAAGTGCTAGAGATGAGAAAAAAAATAAAAAACATCAAATTAGATTCGCTTGTTCATTAAGAATGATAATCCTTATTTGAAAGATGGCTTGAAGGCCAAGAGGTTGAAGGACTGGGAATCATTAAAGGACATAGCCATCGATATAGAAGAATAGCATAATGAATAGAAGAAGAGTTTAGGATGGTTTGGTAATAGGAGAAATCAAGGAGCTAGGGATGCAAATGGAGCTAGTTTTGGGCAAGGATATAATTTTAGGCAAACTACTAAGGTATCCACTATTTCAAAGCATTATTCAAATCTAGGCAAGCCGCTATCTTTGTGTTTGAAGTGTTTTCAAAAAGATGGAAAGCTGCAACCTCTACCTTCTAAACTCGCAAAAAGTTAGGGCTAGTCTTACCATAAAAGAGATCTATACTACGAATACCATTAGCACACCGGTCATGATATTGATAATTGTCACACTTTGAAAGACAGGATTCAAGATTTGATTGATTCAAGACAAGTACCTGATACATAAGAGTTCCTCCTCTGGTTAATATGGTCAACTCAGGTCTCTCAGAATGGTATCTTCTCCAAGATTTGTATGGGAATGATTATTTGGCTATGAGAAGAAGTGATGAGCTGAATCAAAATTTAGTATGTATGACAGACATATGGGCTATAGATAGTGAGAGTGAGTTAAAAGATCAAGTTAAATGAAAGTAGTGACCCGTAGTGGTCGAGTAATGCTAGAAGTAGAAAGGGATCCAATTCCTTTAGAGGTGGAGAATGAAGAGGATGTTGTCACAAAATAGTTAAAGAAGACTCTCACACAAATCTTGATTTGGGATTTATTGCAAAAATTTGCCTCTCATCGCTAAAAAGTAGTCGAAGCTTTATGTGCGACAATTATTTCTACTACCATATCACCATCCGAGCTGGTGGCAATGGTAAAAAGAGAGAAGGAGACAAAAGTTAGCTTTTCTAATATGAATTTAACACCCGAAGGGCATCATCATAATCGTTCTTTGTATATC
>CANXYI011477504.1:0-10268 GCA_948208565.1 Hura crepitans
GGGGTGTACTAAAGTTACTGGATGAAAGTATTAGTCATAAAATAATTTTGGGCAAAGTTTGAAATCAATCGTAGTTCATTTGTTTGGTTAAAAATGCTAACAAAGTTGTTACAACAGTGTCTTATGAATAGTGACCAGGGTAAAGCTTAACCTTAATTGATTTTCAAAGTTGCTTAGAAAATTCTGAAACCAATACAACTTAATACTCAAAATTTCCAATAAGTTTAATAGAGCAAGAATCAGAATTTTTGGACGTTGGGAAGTATTTTATTTGAATTTTAGGACACAAAAAACTAGCATTTTAATTTGATTTATTTTGATTTTTTACTCCTAATTTTTAGAGCATATAGAGAAATAATTAATTTAATTTTTAGAAGTGTAATGAGAGAAAAATGAGTTATAATGGGGGAGAAAAGAACTAAATAATGTATTAATAAAAATAAATTTCTAAAAACTATAAATAGGATTTCAATTTTGACTTTTGGTCAAAATCATCAAAATCCACTCCCTCTCTTCACACTCTCTCAACTCGATGACAAAAAATGAGAGTTTTCTCTATTTTCTCTAAGGTTTCCACCATCTTTAAGCCATTAATTCCTACATCTAATTGAATGTATGGTATTTCCATGTAACTTTTGAGTTTGGTGAATAGTAACAATTTTTCGATCAAGTAAGATTTTCGTTGAACCAATATTTTTTCCTTATTTAATAGGTGCCTAAGAGCCTAAAGTTATAATCTTTTGACTTTTTTGGATATTGTATGATTTATTACAATTTTTCTAAAACTAAATATCTAATAGGCAGTTGAGAAAATGGACCAAATGTGTGATAAGGGAAAAATGAAGGTGTGAGGAGTCCTTGAGCTTATATTGCAATCACTTTGGCATGTGAAATCAAATTATTTTCTGAATATTTTAAAATGCCTTAATTATTCATCATATTAAATAAAATAAATGCTATATCAAATGGATGTAAGTGGCAAAATTGTGTAATTTGCCTCTTGAATCAAATTATGTAATATATAAATAATGATATAATATATAGAAATAAGATAACAATGATAAATGATGTTGATTTAGCCTTTGGCTGAATGGGGTATATGTGTTTAATGGGATGTAAATTTTTAATTAATGTATGCTTAGCATGAAAATGTTATGTTGATGTAGAATGGTATGTTGATATTAGTTAAATAACATATTATGATGAGAATGTGTCTTTTTGGTGTGATTGAATATTATGTCTGAATGGCCTCATTGTGTTTGTGAGAGTTTGTGATAAGTTATAATACTCTTAAAAGAGACATTAGTCATGGAAATTGACATTAAATGAAAAATAAGGTTTATGTTGCTATAATGGCATTATTATTAAAAAATGTAAGTGAAATATGTAATTAGTGATTTTTGTGGCTTAAGTGACATTATTATGCATAATCACTTATTATATGTGTATGTAAGAGATTATGTGCTATTATGTACAAGTTTTAAGTTGCATAGTTTCCTTTAATGGTATATAATATAAAGACATGAAGTTATTCATGAGAGGAATTAATGACTAAAAATGGACATACTAAACCATACTCAATGTAAAAATGCATAAGTAAGCCTAAAAAGATCATTCATAGTAATTTCTTGATAAAAATCATGTTATGCCAAATTAAGTTGGATATGTCAATATTGAGTTGAAATGGCCATATATATGTAAATGTGAGAAATTTAATATGATATGGCCTTAATATGATGTTTATGACCATGATGAAAAGATAATTATCCTAAATTTTCCTATACGGTAAATTATTGACATTATAATAAGTAAAAGCCACTTTTAATCTTTTTAAGTTGGTGAAATTTAAAGAAATACATTAGATAGCCCATGTACTTAACAACTTAGATGGATATATTGACCATTTAACTAGGGGTATGTTAGCAGTTGCTATGGCACTACAGTGTTTTTTCACGCTTTAATATGTGGGTCCACTTTTAGTTTGACAAAAAAACATACTTATTTTTTATCTTTGGATCCACATTAATAGATGAATTATGAGTTAATAAATGGTCATAATGGCCTTCATGCTGTGTTATGTTTTATCTTTGTATCTACATTGGTAGATCGACTGTTGGGTTCAAGGTGGTTGTACTAGCCGTCCACCTCTGTTATCCATAAGACATATGTTTTGACCATATGGGCAAATAACCATGAAAATATGAATTGAATAATAATGATGTTATAAAAGATTAGTAATGAATTCTTTTTTATGAATGATATTGCTATACTTGTAAGTTTAAGGAATGAATTAAGTTTAAATGCAAGTTACATAATTTTTATGTCGTTATTTAACTATTAAATGATTATGTACTATTTTAAGCATCATGAATTAAACATATGGTAACAAATATGGATGTTGATTAGAATTGTAAATAATATTGCATAATGCATGATTTATTTTGATTTCACCACTAAGTGAAATGCTTAGCGCATTATTTTATTAGTGATGTATAGGTCAGAAAAATAAATGAGCCTAAGCCTCAAGACATTCAAACATAGAAGAGAAGGCCATTATTTTGGTATCTTTTTTATGTATATACTTAAATTATATAATATATAGACATAGAAAGGCACTTTTAGTATGGATGTAAATAGTTTTGTGCTTAAACTATATTGTCTTGTAAAATAAGCATGTGTATGGTTTATAAATCGTATTTTAAACTATTTTGAAATGTTTAATACATGCTTAACATCTCTTCTTAAGGTTGAGCTGTGATGTTGAGAATGTTGATTTAGGGTGATAAGATGGATCATGGAGTTGGGATTTGATTGAGAAAAATATATAGAAGTGCTTCTATTAATGCAAGTTACAAAAAAAAATTTAGTAAAATGCCCAGTACAGCTATTATGCTGCCAAAATTTTGGCATAAGGATTCTTAAATTATGTAATTTGATTTTCGAAAAAGTTTTTGAAAATTAACATTTTTTGACATCTATTATACATGGTTAAATGTTAGTAAATAAGATTTATGTTATGAGTTCAGATAGCAAGTTATTTGTTGCACACCATAGTTGTGTTAGGCGAATGGCCGACGATCGGACTAAGTAAGGGGTGTCACAATTATTATCTAATACCTTTGTGTGAAAGTAGTACTTGTACTAATCTCAATAATACTAATACTTAAAGTTAAAGCATCAGATGCTCACTCTTCATTTGAGACACAAAGTAAGCTTTGAAGTTCCTTCTTTTTTGACTAGTCTCTTTCTACTTTCATAGGCTTTCAACTAATTAGACTATAATTTCTATTCCCACTAGAAAATTCTTGATCTAATTTACCTTTCTTTTGTGATTATAGAATTAACACTTAATTTTGATATATCATAAAATCATTGAATTGAATCCCATCACTTTCAACACTTGAAGTGTTCTTTATTAACTTAAAATGAAATAACATCTTAGATATCACATATCTTTTATTTCATATGATGATATTTAATAATCTGAGTATCATATGCCCATGCTCTTTTTAAATTTTACGAGATATAAAGGCAATTATATTGCCACCCTTATATGCTTTTTAAAAAGCTTCCAACACCAAGCTAGAATTTTCATCAATCAAAGAAGGAGGAATATATATGTCTAACATATATGTAGATGCTTGGAGTTTGGCCTATGATGATAACTAGAGACAAGCTCAAGCAACAAGGTAAGCAACTCAAAAACTGAGTTTACATGGACTAACATGGCATAAATCTACCTAAACTTGATGCTATGAGGTCCACACCATAACCAGCCTAGACTAGTTGAGCCCAAAGCCCACAATCTGGATAGACAAGCCAAAGCTTATATCTATATGAACTAAAACAAACTTAGCCTAAGACCTAGCCCAAAGCTCACGTGCTAGTGGGAGAGCCCATAGCCTAGGTTCGCACAAACTTGACAATGTGAAAAGCTTTCGAAAGTGTGAGCTTCCTATTCAGAATATGTTTTCTTATCCTAGAAGGACTCTAATTCCTCTCTAAATGGGAGACTTATGCCCAAGCCTATAAATGCCCCTCTTACGAGAAGAAGAGTGGAGAATCTCAGGAGGTAATTTTGATAAGCTGAACTTTACATTTTGAAAGTTTAGAAGAGAACACTAACTAGGATTCGCACTACTAGTCATATCAACCCACACTTAAAATTATTAATTCATCGAAAACCCTACATTTTGTGTTGTTGCTTGAGAGCACATTTATAAGGTAAGATCTGAGGCCTCCAACTATATATATCTTTACTGTTTTCCTTAACCTATGATCACCAAGGATTGATCACAAGTGAGGCAATTCCATGTAGTCCCCACCTTGCTTATAAGAGTAGGTCATTATTTTAAGTCATCTTATTGTGTACCATTCACTATTCCTTCGTTGTAACTATTTTGTTATTTTCATCCTAATTGCACGAACTTACCTTAGTGCATGACTATGCCCATAGGGACTTAGTTTATCTATACATGTATGATTTGTCATTCATACAAACTTATTTTTGATAATAGTGTTCTATTTGCCTTATGCATCATGTTTTAATGTATTTTATTTACCATATTAACAAGCCTGTATGACATTATCAGGTTGTATAATTATCCTTTTCCCTCATGTGCATCTTGTTGGCATACTTGAATAATTATAAGGTCTGTATGGACTCCCTTTCACAAAGACCATATGTCTATATGGATTATTCTGCTCTTTATATCTTTGATCTTAAAATGAGGTCCGCATGGACTCCTCTCATAAAGAACATAGTCTGTATAGATATTTACTTCCAATTCCAGTTCTCGCAAGTATCTATATTTTGCATCATCATGTTTTACATTGCATTATTAATTCTTCATGCCTTTAGCAATAATCATCTTTTAGGTGTGCATCATGACAATTCTTATTTATGTTGTACCCAATCTTGACATTTTACTATTAGGTCCTCATAGACCATTGTATGTTATTTCTAACCCATCCTTTAAGTTGTATGTAAGTGACCTTTCTTACTGGTGTGGAGGTTCAGATGAAAATAATGACCCTTACAAGCTGTAGTCCATACAGACACACATTGGAGCTGTACTAAGTCCACACGGACATAAAGATGTATAAACAAGACCAATTAAGTGTTTTCTATTATTTCTTTTGGTTTTGTAAATTTTATATCCTTGGTTTATTTTAAATTGTAATAGGTAGTTCAATAACTCATTTTACATGCCTAAAGCCTAATGTCACTTCAAATGATTTTCTACATAATGAATAAGTGTTTTCTTAACAAAACAGTTTTATGTTTTCTAAATAGAAGTCGCATGATAATGTATTTTAAAAGGCCAATCTCTTAGAGTTAGGAGTTGGGCAATTAACACCAGTTCATATGGAATTATGGGTAATTGTCAAGTCAAATAACTATTAATGAATGATTCAATTTTAGGATGAATAATATAACTACTATGTTATATGCTTTAAATACTACAATTTACTCTCTCTAAGTGAAAATGTGACATGAATGCTTTAAATATACTGCATGCTTGCTTAATACAGGATTCATAAACATTACAATATAATAGAAGGCATATTATTGGGGCATAAAAAATATTTGATTCTAAACATTTCTAGTATAGAAGATCAGTGGTCTTGGTGTAGAGCCAAATGACAACTACAAACACTAAACACTCTCATCCCTAGGAAAATACAATAAATCTACAATGGTGACTCCACTGGGACTGAGATTTAAAATTTGAATGTGCTTAATTAATATGAAATCTAATATTCTAATTTCTATTAGTCTTATGTATTACATCCTATATAAACTGTGTCCCTTTTACCCTAGATGGTGTTATGAACCATGACTCCATTTTTCATTGAAGAATGGAGAAGTGCTAGCATATCCATCACTCATGAGCCTCATGCCTTCAGGTGTATAAAAAGGTAAACTAATCAATCACTATTATCCTTGAGTAGAGAGACCCGTTAGGAGGGATGTCCACTCATAGGAGCCATAAACCTTTTTGACCAAACCATGAACACATATAGTTAAGCCTAGCAACATCCCCTAGGTTGCATGACCCTAAGTGATTATGATTGCATGATGATTACTATGTGGGCCTATTACATTTTACCTTATTCTAAGTGGGGGCAAGCCTATTGTGCCTTTTATCCAGAATAGGCCCAACAAAAACAAGACTTAAATATTATAGGCCATTACTTTTGCAAGTGCTTTAAATATGAGAGGTTCAATCAAGCCTATAATTGAACCTATGCAACTTATAATGATGTTTAGGTAACCCCACCTAGGAAAAAAATGCTAAGACCATGTGTGTGGGAGTAATAAGGTTGGAAGGCTTGTGTTTGTCCTTGTACACCCTAACTTGTATCCTTTTTTTAACATTATATTACATCATTATTGTTTGATATCTTACTTATTTCTATATATCACATGTATATCATGCTTTTACCTTAATGGACATGCTTAACATTATACCTACTACATGACATAAGCTTTATATCTTTCTTATGTACCATATATATCTCATAAACCTTTACATTTCCATCTTAGTATTCATACATTGTGAACACACTTCATGCAGACTCAAGTACAATTTATACTAGCACATGTCATAATAACCATACATTAATGGTTGCCATCTTGTAAAGGCTCATTGACTTCTTACTTATGCATCTTATAACCTCATTCATGTATCATAACTTACCCTTTGTTTTGCAACCACCATTGATCCATTTTTAAACAACAAAAAGGAATAATCATGCCTAGAGATGATGTAGTAATAAAAAACATGCTAAATGACATCCTTTAAGATATGAAGAAGAGGATAATGGCTACCATTACCAATACACTGTCAAGAATGTATGCATAATAAGATAAAGGCTAAACTTTTACTAATGACAATGGTAAGAAAGAAAGAACTGATGATCAGGCTTTTAATGAAGAGATACTACTAGTTAATCCTAGTTGTGACAAGGTTCCACCACCCAAGCATGATAAGGAAGATCCTATCAAAGAATTAAACAAAAAGCTAGAAGTTATGAGTCATCTAGTGACCAGGGGCAAAGATATCAACCTAGAAGACATTAGCTTAAAGCTTGATCATGCCATGCCGCATAAATTCATTATGCCGCATTTAAGCAAGTTCGATGGCACTTTTGATTTAAGGACACATTTGAAGCAGTATGTAATAGCCAATAAGGCCAACTAATCTATTGAAAGCACAAATGGTGAGATTGTTTAGCATGTCCCTCATTGTGTAGGCTTTAGACTGGTGCCACAACTTAGAAAAGAAGGTCAAAGTAAACTAAGAAGAGTTGGCTCTTGCATTCAACAAACAATATGCAAATAATGCAACTATCAAGGTAACTCTTAAAGACTTAGAATTGGAAAACTAAATGAATACTTTTCAAAATATTTATAATGATTGAGGGATAAGGTGCTTAAAATAAGGAATAAACCCGATGACATCAACAAGATCAAAATGTTCATTAGGAATACCAATAATTACATGAAAATGAGGCTTTCTACTAAAGACATTACCACATAGGAACGACTCAAGAACATTGCCATTATTGTAGAAGTAGCCTTTTAGAATATAGGATTCAAAAATAAAAGAAATAATGGCTCCAATCAAGTTGCAGATGTTAACATAGTTAGCACTCAACAGTTCTCCAAATTAGGTAGGCCTACGTCTTGATGCTTGAACAAGCTCATACATGAAGGGAAGCTTTAACCTTTACCTTGCCAACCTTCAACTAGAACTATTTTAGCTAAGCATAGGAATGACTTATAGTGTGCCTATCATCATAAAATAGGGCTACTCATAGACAAGTGTAAGAACCTTCATCATGCAATTCAAAACCTTATTGATGCCAAGCAGATACCTGATCTAGAAACTTAGAAGCTCCCCTTTCCCTTTTTAGTTTAGTTTAGTTGTGAGCCTTTGTAATCTTTTTAACAACATTTCATTTAATAAAATAAAACAATGAATTTATTTTCAGTCTTTTGTATAAATGCATTTAGAAAGGGGAAAATCCTAGATCATATAAACTTTAGCTCCCTCTGAAATAATGGATTAATGAATAATAGGCATCGCGAAGAATTATAAACAACATTAGTCATCTCTACAAATCGTACACTAAGGGCTCTTATTCATGCATTAACAATACATATGTTACACATACACAACACTGCCCCATTCATACTACTTAGGCAATTACACATCATTCATCCATACCTTGTATCACATTAAGAAGAATAACATGTATTAACCATCATCTATATACCTATACATTCACATTTGGCATAACATACCTTGACACATCATATAGGCTTCAATCACCTAGTATCAGCTCACCTAACATAGAAGTCACCTTCGTCCATTTAAACCTCACTCACACCCATGAGTGTTTTTTATACATATTTACCCTTGTATCATAATCATAATGCTTGAAGCATGCATCATATCATATTAACAACTATATCATAATAACTATAAGTATCATCATTCACTTAAGCTCTTCAAAGGAAGAGACTCACTCCTCTCATTCCTTCAACACTCCTCACCATAAAAATGGAAACCATACCTAAAACTAAAGATGAGATTCAATTTATGAATAAAGGCATGATGAATAAGGCAATGGCTGTACTAGAATGAAGGATAATGACATTTATAGTAAAAAGAATCCAAGAAACCCAATAACAAGATGCTTTAAAGAACTCAATGGGCATGAGTTTGACCATGAGGGCAAGCAATGACCAAAGAATCAGGCTAAGAAACAATTCCCATGGACTTGCCTATCAGAATAAGCCCTTGTCTACAATGCTCAAGGAATTGAAAGAAGAGAACCTCCTTTAACTTATAATACCTGAACATCACTCTTCACCACTTCCACCTAACCATTGCTATTACCTATATTGTACTTATGACCAAAAGACTGGCCACCTAACTGACAGTCGCAAAGCCCATTATCAAGCCATCCAAGATCTAACAAACCATGGTGTGATACCCTACTCTGAAGATCGCCTGTTACTAGACCTCATAAATATTCCTCAAATCTCTAAAATGTGTGGTTCCTCTTTTTGTGACATTCGGTTTGCCACCCTATGGGTAAACTATTGACCAACTGCCAGATCATCCAATAAGGGATATGGAAGGACCTAATGAAGATGTGAAGATTGTCTTTATTTTCTAGCTACTTCTTTCCTTTATGAGGGAACAATTAAAGTTTAATAGAACATCATTTTGGCCTTCCATGAGTAGCTTTCTCACCTCATTAATTGCATAGCATGGTAATCTTAAAACTTAGTTGAGAGATTTCAAAAAAAGTAAAAAAATTAAAAAAGTGAATAAACATGATTAGATTAATCCATAGATATCACAGACAGTTCATGATTTTCCTAAGAATGGCTTACCACTGTTGCACACAATTTTGAGGCTTTAAACTTGATCTTTCCTCATAAGGCATGAGAAATATAGTTGAACATGAGATGAGAGAAAGAAAATAACAAGCTTAGGGCAATTAAACTCAAATGAATGCTTTCCTTCAATCTTAAAAGAGGTTCAAATTCAATAGGCTCTAAAACTTAAAGCATCAAATTCATTCTATATCATCATTTTTAAAGCCTAAAAGCCAATGAGAATCACTCTAAAAAGATGAATAATTTTTGGATTCCTACCCACACAAAAATCCAAAAGTTAGAAGATAATAAACTCCAAAGCCTAAAAAGATTTGCCTTTAACCTCAAATAATTGAGCATTCTTTTTTCAACCATGGTTGCCCTTATTCAAAAAGAAAAAAATGAGTTTCCTAATTCCTGTTGTGCCAATCAACCAAGAGTATGAGCCTAGGCAAAAGTTAGAGAAATTAAGAGAAAATAATTAGTCAAAAAATTTTTAGGACTGGCTAATAATAGGGATATCATCAATATAGTACTCAAAAAGGTAAAAAAGACAACATTTAACATTTAGTAGAAGCACAAAGATTCAAGGTGCAAGGGGTATGAAGCTAGCAGCCATGAAAAGCTACTTACTAATCTAGACAGTTCCATCAACCTCCCATGGCAAGAGCTTCAAAACATATTCAGCCATTTCAAAGGTGTAAGTCTAGAATCAACTTATCAAATAAAACACAATCAAATCCTAAGCCTTAACCGAATATGGATAAGTTGAATTAAAAAAAAGAAGATGAAGAAAAAGAAAAAAAGCTCAGTAGGTTAAAAACTTGCACAGGGCAGCTAGAGAAAAAATTAAAGCACACCTCATTAG
>CANXYI011477598.1:0-12066 GCA_948208565.1 Hura crepitans
AGTGAATTAGGTGAGTTTTCATGGCTCCTACTTCATTTTTCTTGGTTATTTTTGGCTATAAATGGTTGTTTAGGAAGTCTAAGGTCTAAAGACATGTATTTGGATGGTCTTTGAGGTAATTCAAGGGAAGAAATGGCTTGAAGAAGGAAGGAGAAAGCTTTCATGGGGGCTAGAATTAAGGTGTTTGAAGGCTTTAAATTGGCAGCTATTTCCTTCTCTTGTAATTTAAGGTATGTGAAATTAAGCATTTGCCTCATGCTGTGTAGTTTAGGGCTAGAAATCCATTTTAGGATTAGTAAATTTTGGTGCTAAGTTGCTTATGTTATGACACCTTAGTGAAGTTTTTTTTTTAAATATGGGTAAGTGGATGCTGAGTTGATAGTTAAAATGAGAGGTTGCCTTATAAGAATGTTAGGACACTTGTTGACTGAGAGTTAATTAGGAGTTTAAAGGAGTTTATGTAATGCTTGAAGTAGTATTTGAATGGAAATTGATGGTTGTGATTGCCAATGAATGGATTCTATGGCTAATGAATGAGTTTGTGTATGTTTGACTTGTATTAGAGAATGGTTGAGAGGTAGTGGATGAATTGTAGTATGTGTTTATGATGTTTTATAGCTTGGTAATGAGTTTTAGCATTTAAATGTGATGAAATCATGTGTGGGTGGCTTGGAAATGGTAGGATAAGCATGAGGGGTGTAAGTACCCGAGAGTGTTAGCATGTATTAGGTGTGTGTTCAATGCTTGATCAATTGAATAAAATGATGGTTAAGGCTTTTGAAGCATGTATGTGTGTATATGGTATCTTGAGATAGTTTGAATATTGATTAAGTAGTAATAAATGTATGTATATATGTGGTCAAGTTTGAATTTTGTGTAATTAGGCCTATACTATATATATAATCATGGTTTGGCATGTAATTGGCTTAACTAATGTGTGAATGAATTGAAATGGACCTAAAATGTGCCTAAAAGGGCTATGAGTATGTGATTAAATGTAATGGCATAAATGCCTCTTGTTTGGCCTTTTAAGTGGCCTAATTGATGTTAGTGTTAGGCCTATGGAAAGTAGTGCATATATTAGTGAAAATTGCACTAAAAAAGGGTAAGAAATGGACCTAGAAAGGACTATCACAAACCTTGTAAATGACCTATAACTATCTAAATTGACGATTACCTGAAGCAATAATTTACATAGACAGTAAATGGATAATAAATAATGATTAAATGTGTAATAAAAATTACAATAATATGACTCGAATATTGGTCAACACAGGACATAAAAATATAATTGAGAATTGACCCAGTATTGCTTGATTATGGCTATACCAGAATGGGCTAAAATTAAACTGTGCTATAAAAGTTGTATCTGTCTATTTTTCATTCCATAATATTATAAGAAGTTAATTATTAAATAAATAAAAATAAATTGAGGATATGGCCTATTAGTTAGACACCCACTGGATGGGTTAATCGGTCAACTCAGGGTTTTAGAAATTGTTACACTATCTGATTTTTAGGTAGGGCCGGTACAGCGGTCAAGGTCCATATTGGGCCCACTATACTAGTCTGTTGGATAG
Source organism: Hura crepitans (assembly GCA_948208565.1). Lineage (NCBI taxonomy): Eukaryota > Viridiplantae > Streptophyta > Magnoliopsida > Malpighiales > Euphorbiaceae > Hura > Hura crepitans. The sequence goes on from CANXYI011477598.1 coordinate 1,581, forward strand.
ACCATTATGAAATTTTACACAATTAGTGCTATTTATATGACTATGCCAGTGCAGTAGCATAGGTCCCAGAGGGTCACTACACTAGTATATTAGACAGACCAGTTTGCTACGTAAACCAAATTAATCAATTAATTTGAATATGTGATTTGGGAGGCCTATAGAATGATTCCTATGATATTTATCAGACTAATGTAGCGGTCTAGGTCTAAAATGTGGATCAGTACACAAATTTTTAGTTCCCTCTAGGTCCAGTGTATTGAAGTGTCGTCTACCTAGTCGGGCCTATTAATTTAATGAAATAAATAACATACAACATTAATAATGGCAGATATTATTGAATTTTCTAGATTTTGGCATGATTAACTAATGAATAACCAGTATATATCATTAGGGGTATTTTGGTAATGTTACATGTATAATAATTATTGACCTGGTAATTTAACTGTCTGAATGTTATCACTAATAATGGCTTGAATTTATGATTTTACTTGACTTTAAATTATTAAATAGATGATTGACTGTCATATACAAGTCCAAAGGTATTTTGGTCATTGGACACAGATAAATTAATTATTAGCTTAATAACCTAGATTAAATAATATTAACTTCTATATGTATGAATAAACAATGTAACATGATTTGAATGCTTGAGTTCACCATTAAGTATATTATATACTTAACATACTTGTTTTGGTGTATAGGTAACCAAAACAATGATATAGCCTCGTGAAGTGCATAGCCAGAGTTTAGAGGATAGTTGCTACAAGGTGTATATGTATAAATATTATATAGCTTTTGCACTTAATGTATATAGGTGGGAAAATGGGTTTCATATGGATAAAAGACATGTAATGTATATGTGTAAATAAGTGTAAACTATGATATGTAATAAGTCAGTTATCATCTTTTATGAATGTATGGTTTTATTCAAGTGATGTTATGATATATGAGCTTGAGGCTCCAGGACTATGAGTATGTTAATTGTGGCCTGAGGCCTGTGTTGATTATCTGATAGATTGATGATGCTAGAATGACACCTAGGGGACTAGAAGGGTCTAAGAGATGTGGAAATATGTTTATAAAAGTGTTTTTACCAATTTAAAATTTTTTTATAGTCACTCGGATAGTCTTTATGCTACAGGATTTAAGTAAAGATATAAAAAGTCTATGAATAGCTATTTATGGTATAAATAGACTTGTGTGACCTTATGTTGAGCCTATAAAAGATAGAATAAAATTTTAGAGTTAAGTTGAATAAAATAATAGGATTTTAATTAAAGTTAAATGAATGAATCTGAAGGATAATTTCAGGATGGGTGACCTAGTGGGAAGTGCACTGCTTACAACGTTTCTTTGGGAATCTAGTAGGAGGTGTCACATTTTGTGGTATCAGAGCTTAGGTTTAATATTGTACATGAGTGCAACTATCTAAGTTTCAATTCCTCTAAACTATTATGATGTATGAGGTTGATAGGTTGTTCCTTTTGCAGTAAGCATATGGCTAATCAGGTAGCCGAATAAAGGGTTAAGGAAGTGGCTAGTTTTGCACCTATAACAATACAAGTTATAGGAAATGCATTAGTACGTAAATCCAGTGATGCTGTATAGTAGCCATAGCCACAAGTGCCTGGTCAACAGTAGGTGGAAGCATATACTACTTTGTTACAATGGATAGTGAACTTGCTTTGACATACTACTGCTGCTAATCCACCTCCACCTCTACCTTCACCTCCTCCAGCTCCAGTACCACGTCTACCACCAGATCTTTCATAGAAAACACCATAGAGAGGATAAAAAAGATAGGAGCTATTAATTTCTTATGGAGGAAGAAGATGATACTGCCAAAATTGAGTACCAACTAGATAGAATATTTTGAATTTTGAAGTAGTTGAATTGTACAGAACCAAAAAAAAATTAGTGTGCCATTTATCTTCTTTAGAAAGAAGGCTACAATTGTTGTAATTTTATCAAAAGAAGAAAAACACCTACAGAACTGAGATGGGAATTTTTCCTTAAAGAGTTCATGAAGAAATACATCCCTGACTCCTATAAGGACAAAAGAAGATAGGAATTTCTTAACCTGAAGTAGGGAAGAAGGACAGTGTTAGAGTATGAGAGAGACTTTACTAGGCTACTAAAGTATGCTGAAGAGTTAATTCCCAATAATGAAGAGAAATTCTTGAGATTCTTAGTGGGGTTAAATGTAGAATTGAGAATGCAAATAGCAAACCCTAGAGAGAGATTTTGTAGTACTAATGGCAGCTGCATATGATATGGAAGAAATGATGCTAGAGAATAGAAATTTCTTATAAAAGAAGAGGTAGTTCATTGTGGGATAGTCCAGTGCAGTGTTAGGGAATAGTAAAAAAAGAAAAGAGGGTCAGTCACAAACATAGTTTTTGCTTAGGTCTTAGTATTAGTTAGGGTATCAGGGGGTAAAGATAGGCACAGTCCTAGAGACATGGACAAGCTTCTATAGGTAGACCTTGATTGTCTCCTCGAGCTGATAGTGCTCCTGGTATAGGGGGTAATAGAAATGGACCTCTGATTTGTAGTACCTATCAGAAGCGAGATTAGGGGTAGTGTAGGCTAGCTAGAAGAGGAGAGTGTTTCCACTATAGTGCCAAGGATCATTATAGATAGAGTGTCCTCAGAGACAATCAAAGGGTGCTTAAACATAGGCATCCAATGTTGCACCTCAGAATAAGAGTCAAAGGTAGAATAGAGGAGAGTAACCTAGTACTAGTCAGGGTACAAGGTTTGAGGCTCATGCTCTAGTTAGACAGTATGCTGTGAGAACTAGAGAAAAAGCTTTAGCACTAGACATCATAATTAGAACTTTTTATTTATTTGATATTCTAGTTTCGGCATTAATAGACCCTAGTTTTACTCATTCATATGTATTTACTGCATAAGCATAGAATATGGGGTTAGAGCCTGAACATGATGATATAGATATTAGAGTCAATAATCCTATAGGATAGAGTGTGAATATGAATAAGGTATATATGCAGTGTCCTCTAGTAATTTAAGGATATCAATTTTCTATTGATTTGATTGATCTACCATTTCATGAGTTTGATATGATACTGGATTGGTTGATTGAGTATCAAGCCATAATTGATTGTAGACAAAAGAAATTGACACTTTATACTATAAAGTGAGAGAAAGTGATAGTGGATGGTGAGAGAAATCTTTTGAATAATCTTATCTCTACTATTATAGCATAGAAACTTTTTCAAAAAGGGTGTGAAGCATAGCTAGCTTATGCCATTGACATGAATACTTCCAACTCAAGTATTGAACATATCCTTATTGTTTCTAAATTTCCTGATGTGTTTCATGCTGAGTTGCCATGTTTAGCACCTCAGAGAGAACTTGACTTTGAAATTAAGGTATATCCTGATATAACTCTAATATCCATTGCTCTTTATTAAATGGCACCTATTGAATTAAAAGGACTAAAAGTACAGCTACAAGATCTATTAGATAAAGGTTTTACTAGACCCAATGTATCTCCTTAGGGAGCACTTGTGTTGTTTGTAAAGAAAAAAGATAGGTCCCTCTAACTATGTATTCATTACATGTAGCTGAACATGATGACTATGAAAAATAAATTTCCATTACCTAGAATAGATGGTCTTTTTTATCAGTTGAGAGGTGCAAGTGTATTCTCAAATATTGATTTGAGATTTGGGTATCACCAATTGAGAATTAGAGAGGCTAATATTCCTAAAACTTATTTTAGAAGCCAGTACGGGCACTATGAATTCTTGGTGATGCCATTTGGGCTTACAAATGCACCAGTAGCTTTTATGGATCTAATGAATGGGGTTTTTCAACCTTATCTGGACCAATTTTTGGTGGTGTTCATAGATGATATTCTGGTGTATTCTAGAAATAAGGAAGAATATGAATAGTATCTCAAAGTTGTGTTACAAACTCTAAAGGAGAAACAGATGTATGCCAAACTCAATAACTGTGAGTTTTTGCTGAATGAAGTTGTTTTTCTAGGACATATAGTTTCAGCAAAGGGGATAAGAGTTGACCCTAGTAAAGTTAAAGCAGTGTTGGAATGGGAACCACCTACGAATATGACAAAAATTAGAAGTTTTCTAGTATTAGTTGGGTATTATAAGAGATTTGTGAAAAGGCTTTCCATTATTACTACTCCTTTGAGTAGATTGATCAAAATAAATGTGAGATTGGAGAGGGATTATAAGTGTCAAGCAAGTTTTAAGAAATTGAAAAAGGTGCTGACAGAAGCTCCTATCCTAATTCAACCTGAACAAGGTAAAGATTTCATAGTGTATAGCGATGCTTCACTAAATGGCTTGGGTTGTATGTTAAGGCAAGATGGAAAAGTAGTAACTTATGTTTCAAAATAGTTGAAGCCACATGAGAGGAACTATCTTAATCATGATTTAGAGCTAGTTGCTATTGTTTTTACTTTAAAAATATGGAGGCACTACCTGTATGGTGAAAAATGTTACATTTACACAGATCATAAAAGTCTGAAGTACCTCTTCACTAAAAAAGAGTTGAATTTGAGATAGAGAAGGTGGTTAAAATTGATAAAGGACTATGATTTTCTAATTGATTACCATATAGGGAAAGTAAATATGGTAAGAAATGCTTTGAGTAGGAAATTTATCATAACTCCGAAAGCCATAAATGCGAGATTGCAGCATACTTCATAAAATGCTGTATTGGTTGAGTTACAGGTGAAACCTAATTTTCAACAGTAGATTAAAGAGACTTAGATGAATGATGAGTAGTTGGTTTAGATGATTAGTAAAGTTAAAGAGGGGAAGGCCACAGGGTTTAAAATGATAGGAAAAGGATGTCTGTATTACCCAAACCGGTTATGTGTACCTAGTAAATATGACCTAAGGTTACATATACTGAAGGATGCTTATGAAGCTCCTTATGCTATGCATCGTGGGAGCACAAAGATGTCTTTAGACTTAAAGTCTCACTATTCATGGCCTAGTATGAAAAGAGATATGGTAGAATATGTTGCAAGGTGTCTGACATGTCAATAAGTGAACGCTGAAGTTCCTTATAGATTATTACATCTTATAGCAATACCATAATAGCAATAGGAGAAGGTGACCATGGATTTTATGATGGGTTTACCTATGACTAGAGGTAAATGTGATGTTCTATGGGTAATTATTGATAGATTGACAAAGACAACTCACTTTATCCCAATTAGAATGTATTATTCTCTAAAGAAGCTAGCTAGACTATATGTGGATGAGATAGTCAGACTGCATGGTATGCTAGTAACTATTATTTCTAATAGGGATCCTCACTTCTCTTTTAGATTTTTGAAGAAGTTGTAGGAAGCATTAGGCACTGGATTGGCCTATAGTACAACTTTTCATCCTTAAACTAATTGACAATCAGAAAGGGTGATATAGGTACTTAAGGATATGCTATTTGGTTATTCAATTGAGTTTAAAGGTAGATGGGATCAGTACATATCTTTTGTAGAATTTGCCTATAACAATAGTTATCAGTCTAACTTGGGAATCGCACCTTATGAAGCTTTGTATGGTGGACAATATAGAACTCTTTTATGTCAGAGTGAAGTTGGGGAGAGTAAAATTTTTGGTATTGATATGATCAGAGATAGAAAGGAAAAAGTGAAAGTGGTTAGAGACAGACTGAAAGCTACAATTGATAGACATAAATCATATGCTGACTTAAAATGAAGGGGTATTGAATATGCAGTTGGTAAAAATGTGTTTTTGAAAGTTTCTCCATGGAAGAAGGAACTAAGATTTGGGGAAAAGGGGAACCAGAGTCCTAGATTTATCTAACTCTATGAGATTACAGAAAGGGTTGGACTATTAGATTGCAGGCTAGAATTGCCACTTGAGCTACAATAGATACATGATGTTTTCCATGTTTCAATGCTCATAAAGTATAGGTCGGATCCTTCACATGTGATTCTAATGGTAGATATTAAAGTATAGCCTAATTTATGCTACGAAGAGGAGCCTTTGCAGATTTCGGCTCATGAAGTGTAACAATTGAGAAATAAATTCATATCACCAGTTAAGCTGCTATGGAGACATCATAATACTAAAAAATCTACTTAAGAGATAGAAGAATAGATGAAGGCATAATATCCACAACTATTTACTTCAGGTAATTTCAAGGATGAAATTTTCATAAGAGGGGAAAAACTGTAATGCCTATGCATCGAGGATCTATGAATAGTGACACTAGGTCTGAGAAGTGTGCTTGAGGTGTCGAGTCACTTGGATGAGAACCGAGGTGGGGCACTGGTCATGAAACTTCGAGGGGCTTTAAAATGATTAAAAAAGGCTATGAGTATGTGATTAAATGTAATGGCTTAAATGCCTATGATTTGGCTTTATGAATGGCCTAATAGATGATTAACTTTAGGCCTATGAACCATATGAATTATTGGTGGAATCTATACTGATAAAGAATGTGAATTGGCCTTTAAAAAGACTATCGTAAGTTAAAGAAATGACCTATAACTATCTAGAATTGACCATTAACTATAAAAAAATATATGTGGACAATAAATTGCTATTGAATGGAAAGTTAATATATGATAAAGCTAAGTATAATATAATTTAAATATTGGTCAACATAGGACTTAAAAATTTTTATTAGAAATTTACTTGATACTGTCTAATTATGGCAATATTAGACTAGGCTCAAATTAGACTGTGAGATAAAAATAAAATCTATTAGTTTTTCATTTAAGAATATTATAAAAGCATAATAAAAAAAATAAACATAAATTGATGTTAATAGCCCATTAGTTAGACACCCATTGGATGGGTTGACTAGTTAGCTTAGGGATTTTAGCAATTGCTCCATTATATGATTTTTAAGCAAGGCTAGTATAGCAGTATAGGTCTATTTTGGGGCCACTGTACTAGTCTATTAGATAGACACTCATATGATTTTGCACACTTGATTCCATTTACCTGATTATGCCAATGCAGCGGTATATGCCCTAGAGGGCCATTGTACTAGTCTGTTAGACAGACCAGTCTGCTAGGCAAACCAGATTATGACATCAGTGATCTTTAAATAAGGATGGTAGAATGGCTAAGGTCCTAGAGGGCCACGGTACTAGTCTGTTAGACATATCACATCATGTTATTTGTACCTTTGATGCAATGATTTGATCAAGCAGTGCAGTGGTCGAGGTCTAAAATGTGGATCACTGCACTATTTTAGTTCCCTTTAGGTCCAATGTATTAGAATGTCATCTATCTAGTTAGGCCTATTAATTTAATGAAATAAATATCATACAATACTAATAATGGAAAAGATTATTGATTTTCTAGATTTTTGCATAATTAACTGAATGAATAACCAGTATATATCATCAGGGGTATTTTGGTAATTTTATAGGTATAACAATTATTGACCTAGTAATTTAACTGTCTAAATGTTATCACTAATAATGGCTTAAATTTATGATTTTACTTGACTTTAAATAATTAAATAGATGATTGACTGTCATATACATGTGTAAGGGTATTTTGGTCATTGGACACAGATAAGTTAATTATTGGCTTAATAACCTAGATTAGATAATATTAACTTGTATATGTATGAATAAGTCATGTGACATTATTTAAATGTTTGAGTTCACTATTGAGTATATTATATACTCATCGTACCTATTTTGGTGAATAAGTGACCAGAATAAAGATATAGCCTCGTGAAGCGTGTAGCTAGAGTTTAGAAGATACTTGTTAAAAGGTGTATATGTATATATATTATATAGCTTTTACACTCAATGTACTTAGGTGGGAAAATAGGTTTCATGTAGATAAAACACATGTAATGTATATATGTAAATAAGTGTAGATTGTGATATGTAATAAGCCAATTATCATCTTTTATGAATGTATGGTTTTATTCATTTATTGTTATGATATATAAGCCTCAAGCTCTAGGACTATGAGTATGTTGATTGTGGGTTGAGGCCTATGTTAATGTTCTGGTAGACTGATGATGTTAGGATGACACCAAGGGGACCAAAAGGGTCTAGGAGATGTGGAAATGAGTTTATAGAAGTGTTTTTATAGTTTTAAAACTTTTGGATAGTGACCTAGATAGCCGTTATGGTATCGAATTTAATTAAGAATCTAAAAAGTCTATGAATAGCTATTTGTGTTATAAATAGACTTGTATGACCTTAAGTTAAGCTTATAAAGGACAGTAGAATTTTGGAGTTATGCTGAATCAAATAATGGGATTTTGGTTAAAGTTAAATGAATGAACTGAAAGGGCAATTTTAAGATGGGTGACCTAATAGGAAGTGCACCGCTTACTGGGTTTCTTCAGGAATCTAGTAAGAGGTGTCATAGGCTTTATCTTTGTAACTAGCCCTATCTCTATGATTGCTTTGTGGCTTAAAAATGTTTTTGCTTCTTCCCCCAATCAGGTGCTGAGCTAACTTGTCCAGTAGAAAAAAGTCACTTCTTCTGATACAATGCTCTCTTCTCTTTTATCATTTCTTCCATTGCGTATGTTACAGATACCAATTCAAAAAATTCTTTGATCTTGTGATTAGCTATTTGCATTCTCAGCTCTACATTGAGACCCTTTTCAAATTTCTTACAACGAGCCTACTTAGTGGGTAGAAACTCTTTCGCATACCTACTCAGTTGAGTAAAGTCTTTTTCATACTTGGACACTAACTTTTGTCCCTATTTCAAATCCATAAGTTCTTGCCTCTTCTTATATATGTAGGTGTTTAAAATAAATCTCTTCTTCAACTCTTAGAGGAAAAAGTCCCAAGTAGTCTCCTACTAATGAAAAGCTTTTGCTTGGAAAAGTGAAGTAGCACACTTTAAATTCTCTTCTAGAGTACACTCTATCTACTCCAATATCTCGGTAGTCCTCTCTAGCTAATACCCAGCTTTTGTAGCATCATCATCTGTTGTTCCCTCAAAATCTAAAGCCCTCATCTTTTTCAATCTTTCCAAATATGTCTTCTGTAGGGCTACTGTGGTGGTAGAGATGGTGTTGGAGCAGCAGTAGATGTATATCTTACCAATTCAAAATCTGCTATAATAATATTGGTAAAGCCTGTGCTTGTGCCTATGCTTGTGGCTATTGCACTACATCACTCAGCACCAACATAGCTATACTCATTTTTGCTCTTTAAATAGTGGTCAAAACATGACTTGCTACTTCCTCCCCTCGCTTTGGTAGAGTCAATTAACTCATCATATTTTACTACAACATATATAACACATAATAATCCTCGTATAGTGTAGCTTTAATGGGGTACAAACTCTAAACAAATGTACTCATGTATATTATGCCATAGAATGCCTAAACTATGCTCTGATATCACTAATTATGACACCCTTACCCGATTACCAAAGAAACTCAATAAGGATGCCGCTTCCCATATGGACACCTATCTTATTAATTCCCTAGGCCTCATTCATTTAACACTTATGGATTCAAAAAAATATTATCATATATATAAGTTATTTCTATGTCATTTCACCATATTATTCTTATATTAATTGTAAAACTATGTTAAAAACTTTTAATGTGTCTGAAATCTATATTTCAAAAAATCGAGTAGCATAATAGCTTACCAAGTTAAAAATTAAAAAATTTCTTGCATAAAAAATACACTTTTATAGTATCATATAACAACCACCTACATTATGGTCAGATCTAGTCCTCAAATCTCCTCTATTCTTAACATTTATATCACAACAAATCATAGGGTCTTAGACCCATAATAAATAATAGTTATCAAACAACAACTATTATATATACATATATAGACATACAACTACTTTTACTCTTTATCATTCATAAATTAGCAATTATTACAACATTTTCACCTATACCATTCTAAACCCTATAACGTTTTATAGCTATACATGAGTCCACAACCTATTTACAGACAAAAATAGATATAGATTTTCACCCTTAACACTCTGAGTAGCTATACAGAGGCTTTAACTTTGTAACTACTCAATATCTCCTACTTGCACGTCAAAACATTGATATGCTGAGTATAACTCAATGGTGAATTTGATAAAATAAAATGCATGTACACACTCAAGGATATGTAGACATATAGCCATAGAATATACAACAATACAAACTTTTCAAATAGCCACATTCTTATTCTCACAATCATATTATAGTTCATAAAATAGTATTATTTCATAATATGGCTTATACCAAAATACTACACCTATGAACATTGGACAGTGGAATATAAATAGTGCAGTGGCCCATATTTTAGACCTCGGTAGCTGCACCAACCCAGAGCCCCTGATAAAAAGGATCAATCCCATAGAACCTCCCATATCTGTGTAATAAGGATTAGTCTATCAAGGACCTCCCAAATCAACTAATATCATCAACAATACAAATGGGGGATATTAAGGATCAGTCCCATAAAACTCCCAAATCGCAGTGTACAGAGCTCATATGAAAACCT
>CANXYI011477742.1:0-13084 GCA_948208565.1 Hura crepitans
GAGTTTTCTTATTTTAACAACTAAAATGAGATTATCCAAAATGCTTCTCTCACCCATAACTGTCATTTCTTATCCCTCTGTAGTGTTGAGGGTCAACTTATTGTGTTTACAATCAACTACATCCCAATGTTCAGGTAGTCAATCCATTCATAGGATGACATCAAATTCATAGAAGGGTAATTCAATGAAATCAACAAGAAACAAACATTCATGAATCACTAAGGGATAATGCCTGTACACCTAGTTTATAGTCACACTCTACCCTGTAAGATTACTGACTTAAATGTCTATGTCTACATGCTTAGGTTTGAATCCCCTATCATGTGCTTATGTACTACATGCATAAGAATGTATAAATCCTTGGTCTATCAATGCCAAAATTAGAACATCAAATAAGTAAAAAGTACTAGCAATGACATTTAGGGTTGCTACTTTTTCATAGGCCCTGACAATATATTACCTAACTAGTACATGAGCTTCTGATATTGTCCTCTAACAAGCATTAGGCTAATCCCTTTTGCCCTGACTCAATCCTCTACCCTGAGGTGTTGCTATTGATGTCTATGTACGGGTACCCTCTGTCTATCTCTAGGGACACTCTCTCAAGTAATGATCCCTGGCACTATAAGTAAAATACTATCCCCTTCTAGTTTACCAACACTAACCCTAATGTCTTTTATTGCAAATGCCATAAGTCAAGGGTACATTTTTAGTAGTTGCTGGTGTTGGAGCACTAAAGGCTCGTGATGGCAGTTAAGACCTAACTATAAAAGCCTACCCAAACCTTTGAGATTAAGTTTACCTTTATGCTTGGTACACTAACTAAGATTGAGACTATGCCTCCCTTTATCTCTTACTACCACCTGGGGTTAAACTAGACTACTCAATAATGAACTATCTCTTTTTCTGAAAGAAATCCCTCTTCTTTTGCACCCTTTGTTCCATATCATATGCTGATGCTACAGCTACTACAAAATCTATAATCCTCGAGTTAGTTATTTGAATTCTTAGTTCCACATTTAAACCTTTCAAAAACCTCTTACATTTCTCATCTTTACTAAGGAAAAACTCCCCAACATATCTTATCAGTCTAGTGAAATCCTTTTCATACTCTGATATTGTTCTCCTACCTTATTTCAAATCTAGAAACTCTTGCCTTTTCTTATCTTTATATAATTTTAGAATGTATCTCAAACTCCCAAGTGAGATTTGATGTTGCCTTCCTCTTCTTAATGGTACCCCACTAATGAAATGCCTCTTCCTGAAGAAGAGAAGTTATACACTTCAAGCCCTCTTCTTTTGTACACTTCACCTATTCTAGGATTATAAAGGTTCTATCTAACCAATACACTACTCGAGCTGCATCATCCACCTTTGTGCCTAGAAAGTCTATAGCTCCTATTTTTTTAAGCGTCTCTAAATGGCTTTTTTGTGGAGGAGCTATGGTGGTGGAGAAATTGGAGCTAATGTAGGTGGAATAATAGTTGTAATGTGCCTGAGCAGATCCACTATCTAATTTAGTAGTACTTGGGATGCTTATGCCTATGTCTATTATTGTTATGTAGCATTACTAGGTTCTAGTATGGCTACACTGCTAGCTACACCCTAAACTTTTGTAGGAGTATAACTAGCCACTTTCCCTCCCCGATCTTTCGGTACCTAATCATTCATTTTGATTTACTACAAGAGAAACAACCTATAAGCCTCCTTACAATGTAACAGTTAAGAATAATCAATTCCTAGACTCTAGCACTCATCTAAACACCTATGGCCATTTAACCTATGCTTTGATACCACCCAAAAGGACACCCCTTACCAGATTCCCAAATTAAGTGGTAAACATCCCACTAAGTCATCCATCCTAAAATTACCCTAGGTTTATACTCCTTAACACATATAGATTATTTATTATTTGATCAAATATTGCTTAAATCCTTAGTTTATCACTTAACTATTCTTATTTAAGGTATAACAAACCTAGCAAACTATTTAGCAAACCCTCAATATGTTCACAAAAATTTGGGCAGCACAATAGCTATTCGGATGACATTCTAAAATTTTGTTCACCTATAAAAACACTTATAATATCATTATTTTCACTTTGCCTCCTTTCGGACCCTTCTGGTCCACTCAATAACATCACCACATTATCAACATGCACAAAAATATAAAATAGGGCCTCAAGCCCAAAATCATCAAAAACCATAGAAATTAAACATTTAGATAAATGGCCTATTTATATACATCACACATTCACTTCTAGTTATAAACACTAGCAAATTCAAAGCTTGCTGAACTTATAACCTATAGTATTTACATGAGTGCCTACTAAAACATACAAAAACACAGCTATGTAACCTTTAATGTTTGTGCTACTACACTGTATGATTCTCAAGGCTAGACTACTAACTTCTATAACCTGTTCACCAAAACACTGGTAAGCTGAGTATAACACTCACTGGTGAATTTAATGTATTAGAAATATTGTCACATGTAGGCACTCAAATGTACCAACAGGCTATAAATGTATAAATGCAATGTATGGCAATCAATTCATACAAGTAACATTAATTCTAGGACTCAGTCTCCCAGCTTAATTAATTACAATTATGCCACTTTGGTATTTTCATTTAATTTATTCATTATGTCATTTGACATAAAGTTCGGTCTATATTTTAGTTTAGTTTAATTTAATTTCATAGGCCCGACCATATAGACTATGCTTAAAAATACTAGACTAGGGGGAACTAAAAAATGTGTCGTGGCCCATATTCTGGACCTTGATCACTACATTGGCCTAATTTGATAGCAAGGATTAATTCACATGAACCTACTAATAAAAGATAGAAGATAGTAGGAATAAGCCCGTAGACCTCCTAATATCCTAACAATGAACAGAAAATCAATCTGTGGATATCTGGGATAAGTCTGTAGACCTCTTAATATCTAATAATCATCATCAAGTAGCCCTAGTGGATAATAGGGATTAGTCTGTAGACCTCCCAGTATATAATATATCATTATCAAATATCTCTAATGGATAGTAGGGATTAATATGTATACCTCCCAATATCCTGTAAATCATCATCAAATGTCTAGTAGCTGCTAATCTCTAGTTGACTAGTTAACCCATCCAGTGGGTGTTTAACTAATGGACCATTTGTCTTTATTTTTGTCCATTTACATATTGATCATCATTTTATAATATTTATAATTGAACAATAGATAGTTATGAATTTATTTCAATAGTTGACTTTTGACTCAGACAGTTAAAAGTCTATTTTGGTCATAATAGACTATTTTTAGGACGATTTAAAGTCCAATTTAAGTTCAATTCATACCATTATTCTAAGTACAACTATTTTCAATTTTGGGCTATTTTTAGTTCAAGTTCCAATTAATCATTTTCATGGGACAGTTGGTCACTTTTAATTTTTCGTACACAGTTATAGGTCCATAGTCACCATTTTTTAGGCATTTCATTATGCCACTCTGATCCATTTCAGCATGCCATTATAGCCCTAAAAATTATGTCATTCCATACATTCCAAATGGCTTCAATAGTGACCTAAAATTCATTTAGAGTCAAGTACACAAAGCGTCCCAAATTATGTCCAATTTCATGCCATCCTAAGTTCCATTATAGATCATTTTTACCATTCCTATTTTTAGACATTTAGAAACCATTTCTTTGCTCAATTATGAACACCATTCCTTTACCTAAACTAACTAATTATCTTACCATGCTTACTCATATGTTTATGCCCATTTCATGCCAACCTCATGTCACACAATTTATGTCTATCATGTCATGCCATTTCTACATGTCATACATCATGTCCCACACACACACATATAGATGCCAAGCATAACACACCTATCAGCCACTACTTAATTAAGGTCACATATATGCACAATCTATAATTCACCACACACACATGTCATATACCAAAATTCTAATATGTACATCCTTACACCTAAGACATAGCATGCACACCATGCCATAACATATAACATACATGCCTCAACCATACTATAATTTCACACATACATGCATATTTTCATCAAATTCACCATATATACCTCTAATTGCATGCCTAACATATAATTTCCTATCACATGCACCATGCCACAATGACATACACATAATTTACAAGCCAAAAAACCTTATTATACCTCTCGACCATTCATGAGACCACCAATAACCATGCCTTTTCTCACTATACACATACACACATAAGCCATTAAATCTCAAAGAATACACACCATTGACCATCATAATCTCTATATACCCATGCCTTAACAAATTAAACACATACATGACCACCTCTCAACCATAGAGATGCCATACACTTCCACCTATTCCTTTAACCAAATCATCCTATAAATCACTAAATTTACATGGAAAAAGATTAACGTAGACTCAATTCACTATTACACACATATTACCCACCATAACCATTAATTCCATATAATATTTCAACATAAATTACACTATTAATAAACATGGAAAGCCTTAAATACATAAAATTCACATGCCTACACTTGAATTAGAGTCTTTTTTACACTTTGGCACCTTATGATTCCATTATTGAACATCAACTCCACCTTGCCCTATATACATATATACATAACTTAAAAAATCATAAAAAAAATTATATAGACCTAAAATTGATAATCTAAGAACATGGCCATCCTTAGAATGATGAAATGCCCTTAGGAAAAAAAATGAAAAATGAGAAAAAGCACTTACACATAAACTTGATTTTCGAAGCACCCTTTATGTACATAAACTTTCTTGATTTTCTCTTGAGCTCTATGCTTGCTTATGGCCTTCCAAGCCATTAAGAATCAATTCTTTACTAATCAAGGTAATTTTTAGTGATAATTTATGGAGGAATAGAGCTTGAATAGCTATGGAAATAGAAGAGTGAAGGGAGAGATAGCGACGGGTGAGAAAAAAGAAAGAAAGGGAAAATGGTTAGGGGATGAGGTGTGAATGGGCCAAGTGGGGTAGTGCCCACTTTACACCCTTTTTTATAGTTGCTGGGGTAGCTTAGGTGGTGACACATGTCATTTGAGCACATCAAAATCTCGATTTTTCTCATGAAATTTAGGAAATTTTAAAAATTCACAACAGACATAAAAAAATTTTTATGTTAGTTTTAAGAATCCTCAATTGAGCCTATTTAGATGCTCGTAAAATCTCAAGTTGTAATTCCTTCGACAAGGCAGTTAATCAGTTTCTTAATTTATTTGAAAATCACAAAATAAAGGAAAAAATAGTAAATGACTTCAAAAATTAGAAATTCTATGACCAATGGCCTCAAGGGAATTTTTAACCTCTAGGATGTGGTATTTTAGGTTTGTCTAAGCACATTTCGGGTCATTCTCGGTCCAAGTCCATCTGAGCTTACGGACAACTAGATTTTGTCTTAAAATAATTTATTAGTTCTACTAAATCTTTAAATTATTCCATTTTCATCATTTTTAAGCCTTTCAAAGTTTCATAAGTAGTACGCCTTGCCTCAGGCCTCATAAAGGTGACTCGAGCCTTGAAGGTACTATTCACGGAGCCTCGACTTACGGGCATTATAGTAAAAGTCATGGCATGATAATGATTAAGTAAAGAATAATAATTATGTTTGTGATCATTATGCATATGAATTTATTTTATTTTGTATGAGCTTTTGTGATTGAATCATGGAAATTGAGATGATGGTTCTCTTGCATGTTTGTTCTATATTATAAGTTATGCATGTTCGAATCCTCAATTTTTTTATAATGTCTTGCTTATATATGCCTTTTTACATATGTTGAATTATTTACTATTTATATAATGGACTTGTGCATTATGAATGTTTATAATTTAAAGTATTTAATATAAATTGAAAAGAAAAAGGAATGTGCCATATTATACTAGATAGAACACTAAGCTGTGAAGATTTGTGTATCATTTATTACAATTCACAAGTTGTATAAGACATAAGGTAAGAAGGATCTACAATAAGAAATGGAAAAAATAAGTGGCGTGGGAAGATATTAGTGTACACAAGGAAGTTTATGTGAGTAATGTATGAACCTCGATAAAGATAATTGTTAGCACTTATATATATTTTGTAAAGATATATACAACATTATTATGGTTTCAAATCATAAACTATATATGAATAATATAAAATCCTAGTTGTATAAAGATAGAGATATGTCTTGAGGGACCTTATAAACGATTATATGGTTTGAGCTTGATATATATATGATTTGTGCTAAACTCATTCTTCATATAGGTTAGAGATAAATAATAGATATATGTATGTTTATATTTGTTGAACTATTAGATTACATACATTGAAGAGTATTAATTATATGTTATACTTTCGAGATGTGTCAATGATGTATTAGAGTGATCAGAATGATCATAGTATTGAGATAAGATGTTTAAATGTTTAAGAAGTGTGTTTTATTATAGGTTACTATTTGGGCTAGTGTCTCAGACATCTATTATGCTACTAGAACTTTCATTCAATGATCTCTAATAGAATAAATGTAAGGATGTTTTTATTAAGACTAGCTTTTATATGTTGTATGATAAGAAGATATGATATAAGAGAAAAGGAAAAAAGAATTTTAAGTAAATTGGATAAGTAATAAGATAGATGATAGTTAAGTTTCATTCCTTATTTTGATTTGACAGTTGGATTAGGTAAGGAGTGTCACATTTAATCGTATTAGAGCTAGGTTTAAGTGTTCCTCATACTAAGAAAGTATATAAAGATTATAAGAGTTATAAGGAAATAAAGCTATATAAAGTACATAGATTGATGACAAGGATAAATTAAATAGTTCCTACTACCAGAGTGGACATGGATACTGCTAATTTCTATGACCTCAAAAAGATGTTAAGGTGAAACAAGGATTGTGATAAGATTCCTAGATTATGATATACGGTTGACTAGGAACAGATGTAAGAAGAAGAGAACCATGTTAGGATAGGGGCTATAAAATGATGAAGGGAGGATAGCATGATGATTACAAAATTAAAGAGAACATATCGAGTATTAGTGGAAATGGTTCAAAGAAAAGTGATTGTAAAGTAAATATGATAACTGTAATGCTCGAAAAATCCTTGTTTTATGAATAGAACTTTCCTGAGATAAGTAGTGCTCTCGAGACTTAGGGTGGACTGAAGTTACTGTATAAAAGTATTTGTCAAAATAATTTTAGGCAAAATAATCAGAGTTCATTTGATTATTTAAAAAGCTAAAAAAGTTTTTACGATAATGTCTTGGGAATAGTGACCTAGGCAATGCTAAACCATAAATAATTTTTAAAGTTGCTCAGAAAATTATGAAACCTATACAATCTTATACTAAAAAATTCAAATGAGGGCAGGGGCATTAAAATCAAAATTTTTAGAGATCAGGAAGTATTTTTACTAAAATCGGGTTACATAAAATTTGGCTTTTTAATTCAATTTTTCATGATTTTTGAGCTATTAGTTTTTTAGTCTTATGGAACATTAATTAATTGAATTTTCTTAAAGAAAAATCAAAGGAAAAGAAAGTGAGTTTAGTTTTTAAAATAATGGAAGAAGAGAGGAATATAATTATTTTTCCATAAATTAACACACCTATATGAGTTAACATTTTTACACATGGTCAAAGAATGAATAGTAAAAACACCTTCCCCCCTCTCTTTCATACTAGCTGACACCTCTTCCCTATGAATCCTTATTTTTTTTGTTCTTCAATCCCTTAATTAAAGCTAAATCATGTCATAAAAACTAAATGGTAGCCCCTTTATAGTCTTTAGAAGTAGTGGGAAATGGAATTTTGCAAAAATATTAGGTAGAAAGCTTGATTTGATGTCTCGATAAATAGTACCCATTTTTCATTTGGGTAAGTTTCTCTAAACTCCAACATTATTTCTAGGTTCTTTAGGTGCCCAAGAGTATTTCCAAGTGATCAATTTTTATTTTTAGCAATCGTATGATTTTATACTGATTTTAATGAAATGAATTTGTATTCCGCAGTTGAGTAGGGTGATAAACAAATTATAAAAGGAAAGTGAAGGTGTAATAAGACCTTGTATATGTATTTTGACTCACAAAGTAAGTGTAATAGATATAAGATATTCTAATTATGCATGCCCTAAGCAAAAATGTATATATGTAGACATATGGTAATGTGAATTTATAAGTTTGTGAATATGTGTTATAAATTAATGACAATGCGATGATTCTTATGTCTTTTGATGTGTGAATGATAATGAAAATAAGAATGTGAAAGTATAATTCCTGATGGCTAAAAACTTGTGTTATTATGCATTTAATTATATATGTGATTTATGTAATGTAATTAGAATGATTGTGAATTAAAATGCTTATGGTATGTATCATGTGAAATGTATAAATTTACTAGGTATGATAAATATGTGTGAAGGAAATAAATGTTGTAAAAACCAATGGGTGGCCAAAATGTTCATATCGGTATGTTTATGTGCATATTTGCTCATTATGTAATATTTGTGTGTTAAGTGCATTTACTTGATGATTTAAGGATATGGCGTATGCATAGCATTTGACCAAATGTATACCTTAAGTATGGATGATTAATGTGCCAAATTCAGTGAGGCATAAAAGTGTTGAAATGATATGTTTAAATGCTCTAAAATTGGGAAGTTGTGTATGCTATGGTATGATGTGTGTTGGACCGAAATTGGTTCTATAATGCTGCATGGAATTTATGAATTATGGATGTGTAAACTTGATAGTTACTTGGCATATGAATTATGTACATACTTATTTGTGAGCTAAGTGGGCCAAATGGAATAGTGGCCATATGATATGATTTTTGTCATCATAAATTACTTATGGGAATGTCAAAGCATAAGATATAAGTGATTGAATCATGATGTTTTCTCTTTTGGTAAATAGAGATATAATGTGTTTTGATGTTATATGATATCTACATGTGCCATATTCTTGAATGTGATGTATATGCCATGTCTCATATTGGTAATATGATTGTAAAAACCATAAAATTATTCAAACATTAGATATTGACTATATAAGCAAAAATAAACTAATGTAAATTAATAGCCCATTCGAGTAAAACAACCTAGTCAGATAAGTTGCTCAATCAACTAGGGTTATTAACTACTGCAAGGTTACATCTGAGCCTTTTTATGTTAACTGATGGGCTTATGCTATTTGGCAACCTTCATGTCAATGTTATATCAATCATCAAACTTATATTGGTAGATGGACCCTTAGGTTTATACATTAGTTATAATGGCCTTATGCATGCTATGTTAGTCTTTGGACTTATGTTGATGTTAGTCTACAGACCTATGTTATGATTAGTAGATAGGCCTATGTTATAATTAGTGTTTAGACTTGTATTGGTAAATGGCTTTCGAGTCTATTAGAGGTCTTACTAGCCGTCCACCATGTTATCCATAGGATTTTTATTTTCTTTGATATGTGCAGTTAATTAATAAATGAAAATAAGAATATGTACATTGAGAAATTCTGTAAATTGTATATTAGATATACTATACATCATATCATGAGATGTTTAACTTTATTTATGTTTTTGCAACTTAACACTTTTGTTGTACTTGTACACATTCAATATCATGTTGATGTGATATTTAATGTGTTATAATGTCCATGAGTTAATATCTATATATGCATGAATGAGTATGATTTAGAATGTTGTATCAATTACATTACTAAGCTATTACTTAGCACATCATATATTCTTTGCAATGCATCGGTATAAGAAGAATAAAATAAACTAAAAGCCTTGATGTGACAAGATCTACAAAAGAAGGCTTGTCTTTTTGGTTTATATTTTATTCTATATATTAGTTATATGATGTAAATGTAGAGCTACTCATATGTTGTAAATTGAGGAAATGGGCTACAATGTATAATTATGTATATAAAAAGCTGTTAACATTCTACAATGATATTAAAGATCATCTTAAAATGATTTACTTGTATGAATCTCTTCTTAAGGTTAAAATTCTATATTGTATTATAGATTAATTTGGAGTGATTAAAGGATCACCGAAGTGGTGAATTGAGTTTCGATTTATATAGAATTTTTTATTTTTAATGTAGCTCACTATATAAAAATTTGGGATAGTGCTTGGTACAGTCATTATGCTACTGCATTTTTTGCATGAGGATTCTTAAATTGATTTTCTAGTTAAGTTTGAAAATTTTTTATAAACTTGTGTTTTCATCAATCAAGCATTTCAGTAACAATAATTGTAAACACATTTTTAAAAGGTAAAATAAGGTAGTTCAGATATTATGCTTGTTTCATGCTCTTTACTCAAGTTTAGCCATCAGATCGGGTAGGAGGTGTCACAATAATAGAGTCATCACAGTCTTTGGGAGTTAATGCTTTAAGTGTACCTATCAATTCCCTTATGATTTAAGGCCTTTTGATATTTACGAATGTGATATTGTGCTAGGTTATGCATTATATCATTGAGCAAAAACATAAAAGCACACATTACAGCATTGTAACATTATCATTATTTACATTATCATATGGTCATAACCATAACATATACATCATAAATATGTGTTTTGCCTACACTAAGTGGGAAATTGATAGGAAACACCTATACACGTGAATGAAATAAGATTGGATTAAAGTAGATACAGTAGAAGTATGTTGGAAAAAGTGTATTATGAGCCATAAAAGAAGCTGAACTCTAAGAAATAGATAGAATTGGTTATATTAGGTTAACCATGACCATGATTTATTATGATAGTTATATAAGCAAGAAAAGATTGTTAAGAACCTATTGACTAAGAGTGGTTTAGTAGAAGTATAATGATCTATTCATGCAAAGAGAAGAACAAACGAGTAATTATGGATGTATTAGAGGTATATAATAATAATTACATTTTTAAAAGATTAAGCCCATATACATTTTAGAGCCCCATGCAAGAGCCTAAGAGGGGAAGTCATAAAAGTATGTATAGTAGACAAGATCAATAAGTAAATGTTTATGTATTGGAATGACGAGAAAGATCATTAAAGGTAGAGTAATAACGAAGAAGTTATATAAAATGTAAGACTCAAATTAGAAAGGTATCTATATTGGTTAGTATGCAAGTATGTTAGATTATTTGGGAATTTCCAGGAGGAAATTTCCTTTAAGAGGGGAAGAAATGTAATGCTTAAAAATCCTAGCACTATGAATAGTGAAAATAGGGGCCATGAATAGTGACCTTCATGGCATGATTAGGATTTCTTACTAATAAAAACATTAAGTTATAAGTATGTTATGGGTAAATTTTGAAATGAAAATATGGATGTTTAGAGGTCTAACGAGCAATAACGAATAAGATTATGAATATAAATCCCCAAGTCCTAAATAATGACTTTAGATATGAGAATAGTATTTTTAACCTTACTGATAAAGATTTCGTGTGTTGAATAGTAGATGTCTATAGTTTCTCAAAGAAATGAGAACATTTGAATAGAAATCGAGCAATATCCAGCATGTATATGAATAGTACCACCATAGAGTGAATAGTACCTCTCGAGACCAAAAATGCACTAATATTATAGGATAGTAGGATTAATTATAAGATATTTTTGGGTAAAGTTTGGAATGGAAATAAAGTCATTCAAGAGGTTAAAAATATAAGTTAAGTTTTTATGGTAGTGTACAATGAATAGTGACACAGTTAAAGTTAAACCATAAAATATTTTTACATATGCTTGGATGGACCTAGAAATGTCATATTCTAAGGTTTAAATATTCTAAAGAATATAATGGTATGGGTATTTGAATTTTTAATCCTTGGATATATTTTTACAAAAAATAGTGTAAAGATAAAAGTAGCAATTTTCATTGGATTATCTCAATTTTTTAACACAAATTTTTTGAGGCTTTTAAGAAATATTTTGTATGATTATTTAAGATCATAAAAAGGATTATTGATGAAAGAAGTTGAAGGATTAAATTAAAGAGGCTTGAAAAGTATATTTATTAGCTTATTTTAATATAGGCCCTTAGATATTTTCTTGGATGATATTGGCCTGTGAAGTGGAGGGATAAAAAGGAAAAATCTGATTATGGGTAGCAACCAACCCTTATTTCCCTTATTCTTTTTTTATCACACCACTTCCATAAAGCATTCATTATTGTTGCTTCATCAAGCTCCCTTTTAGCCATATTAAATTAGAAATCTCCACTTCTAATCAACTTATAAAGTTATCTAAAGCAAATTTATGGTGGAAATTGAGGAGAAGATGGATTAGATTAGAAGAATTTCTAAAGAAGAGTTCTTTGATGATTAGTGACACCCATTCAAGTAAGTGGTTATTTCCAATCATTGACTTTTTTTATTGTTTATTTATGTGCTTGTAAGAGTTATATATGATTAATTTGAACAAATGAAGTGTATTTTAATTATTATGAATTTTTTTATTGTGGATTAAGGTTATGCTCAAGAGGAGATGAGTATAAAGCAAGGAAAAATATTATAGAAGGTTTATGGATGGTCTAAGGAGCTATTTGATGCTATTAAAGTAAGTATATCCCTTATAGCATGTGTGTATATGATTTTGGGTGTGAAAAGTATGTGTTTAATGCATAAAATGGTTATGTTAAATTAAATAACACGATGAAAAATGATATGTGATTATTGTACTATGTTGAATGCATGTAAAATGTCATTAATTAATGAATAAAAGCAAGATTTGTGTGTGAAATGTATAATGGAAGAAATGTTTGAGTATATGTCGATTTCGTCACAATTTAGAGTAACCACTAAAGTAGTAGGTCTGACTGTCTAGAGTAACTATTAGATTAGAAGGTTTAATTACCTACAGTAACCATTACATTAGTGGGTCAGATTGCTTAGAGCAATCACTAGATCAGAATGTATAGGCTACTTAGAGCAACCTCTAGAACAATGAGTCTAGGTTGCTTAGAGTAACCACTAGATTGGTGGGTCTAGGCCACCTAAAGCAACCACTAGAATGAAAAAATGTAAAATGATGTAATCAAATACGTAAACACATACAAACACACAGAAGCATATATA
>CANXYI011477801.1:0-11327 GCA_948208565.1 Hura crepitans
TTTTTTTAATTTATTTGCTATGTAAGCCACTACTCCTGCTCTTGTGACAGAGCTTTCTTTTTCTAAGAAGAGGATAAGGATAACTTTTAGCTCTAGGGAACCTTAGTTCTTGCCTCCTCCTATATGTAATCCTCAGAGTTAAGCAACTACTAACTTTCAATCGATTCCTGCTAAGGTCATTAGTACTCTTACAACATGCCTGAGCTAAGATACATGTTGTATGGCACTAATAAAGAATTGTCTTTCATACGGCTTAGGATTGAGGATAGTTGGCCTTTGCCTTTTGAGCCGGCTTATAGCACCCTAGTATTTCCTTTGCAACCTTTTGACATTGCTAATTTATTGATTCTATGATATGTAATATTTCTCACTTTGATTAGATAAAAGTGCTCTAGTTGATAGGATTGTTCATGCAACAGAGGCCTTCACGAGGGTAATGGTTGAGAAGACTCATGTCCTCACTGTGAGTCCTTTCTTATAGTCATTAATCATTTTGTGTATGTATGCATACTGTGCATAAGATGTGCTGATCTTTTATTCTTTTAACATAATAAACTAGCTATGAAGGTGGCTTCACTCTGTGTTGCTTGAAGAAAGTTGAGGGAAATAATGATTGCTGAGAAGTTGGTGCTTTCTTATGATGATAAAGGCACTAACATTGAGGTGAAGGTGTATATAAGGCTTGCAACTTATGTATAAATATATGCATATACTATCTATGAAGTCTATATTTATTTGAAATGTTAAAATTTGTTTATTAAATGGTACATATATGTATAAATGCATAGGTGAACATGTGTATCTAAACTTAATGGTCATAACATAGATGTTAGGATTCGATTAACACTGACACATGAATGCACATGGGTGAATGGTAATGGATGCACTGATGAATGAACACTACTTTGAATGATGAATGAGCATATGTCATTAGACTAAAGTGATCTTATGCAAACTTTGACTGCACTAATACATGCATGGGTGTGTGTACAAGGGCTAAGTAAGCATAAACATGATTGGTGAAAGAGTGTGACAGATGAACTGATGCATTTTGCTTGAGCTATCAGGTAATTGAGTGAGATATGCATTTGCATGTTTGTTAAACATATGTAGTCGAATGAGTAATATGCATCTGGCTCCTAACTTTCTATAAATAGATAGAGGCTATGCATGTACAAGTGACAGTGTGATGAACATAACTTTTTCCTAAATAAGGTTATACATGATTCTATTCCTATAATATATGTACTATTTATGTACAGGCAAATAGGTATCTTTTTTTAGAATGGATGAAAGCCTATGTACGATAAATATAACTTCTTCCTAGAAGAGTAAATTAATGAATCTCTTTTTTTGACATATGTATAAATGTAACTTTATCCTAGATGATGTGTACATATATACTGGTGAGTTATGAATAGGATGACCTATTGTGCTTATCTAAATGTATGCAAGCACATATTTGCAAAAGGAATGTATATTATATGCTAAATGTTTCTTAGGCAAGGTGTTGTAGATGAGTAGATGATGACAATAGGATGTAGAAAATTGGAAAATGTGTTGACGTGTGAATATGGATGAATGTATGTGATTGACTGTATTAATGTTCATTTAAATTAAAAGTGAGATACATGTACAATGCATGAATGCATGGGTGTGGTCCTTTATATTTTTGGTTGCCTATGTTAACTAATACATGAATCTCATGTTACGGATGAGTTATAAATGTTATCTGTCCTATCATGGATTAATGAATGAAGGCAAATATATGTTAAGTGATGAATGCATCTTTATTTATTATGAATGTTCTTTTTATGATGAATGCATATTTATTTATTATGAATGTTCTTCTTATGATCAATGTCTAATGAAGACATATGTATCTATAGGCATAAGGGATATTTTTTTCTAAAATGGATGTATGAATGAGTGTGAGTGAGTAAATCTATTTTTTGTGATGCATGTGCAACAATGTATCTAAATGTGTGAGTCAATACATGTTTTGTTATTGGGATCATTCTTCTCTTAGACTCATCATATGAAAAAACTTGGGCTTCAAAACAGTGAAATTTTGAAGTGGTCAAATGTCTTATGAAGAAAAACATTAAGCTAAGGTGATGGGAAGGCTAAGGAAGGTGTTAAGATGTAATTTGAGTTAATGTGAATGATGGTAAGGCTAAGGCTTGGGCAAAATGTCATTTTGCCATGAAAAACATTAAAAAATATATGGCTAAAGAATAATTGATTGAAATCAATGAGCAAGCAAATGTATGTGATTTCATAGTATGGTACCCTTGTTATTAGCTAGTATGAAGATTTTCTAACTAAATTTTTTCTCTCAACCTCTAATTTTTTCTTAGATTGCCCTTTGCAGGTTTTCAATCTATCAAGGTATGCTTTAACTTTTTCCTAGGCTGCCCTTTGTGAGTTTTCAATCTAGTGAGCTTTTTATTTTATTTTTTATTTTTTTGAATTCAACTTATCAACATTTGGTTAAGGCTTAGGATCTGATTGTGCTATGTTCGATCAATTGATTCTGGACTTGCAACTTTGAAATGGTTGGATATGTTTTTAAGCTCTTGTCATGATAGATTGATGGAACTATCAAGATCAATAAGTAACTTTCTATGGGTGCTAACTTATGCCCACAGTGTTTTAAATCTTTGGGTTTTTGATCTTTTTGAGTAATGCATTGATGATACCCTTATTATTAACAAGTCCAATGATTTTTTGACTAAATATTTTCTCTCAATTTCCCTAAGTTTTACCTAAGCTCATGGTCTTGATTGATCAATCTAGCAGGAATCAAAAAACTCTTTTTTTTATTCATTTATTTATTTTTAATGACAACAACCATAGTTGAAAAGAGAATGCTCAATTATTTAAAGCTTAAGGTATATCTTTAGGCTTTGGAGTTTTGGCATCTTAGAGTTTCTAACTTTTTGATTTTAGGTGAACAAGAACCATGAAATGTTTATGATATAAATTAGTTTTTAGGTTTTGAATGAGTTGATTAGACAACACACTTTTGGAATACATGAATTTGATGCTTTAGTTCTTATAGCCTATTTAATTTGGACCTTTATTATGATTAAAGAAAATCATTCATTTGAATTTCATTACCTATATCTTATTATATTCTATTTATCTCACCTCACATTCAAGGTTGTTTCTCATGCCTTAGAAGGGAAGATCAAGTTTTGAGCTATAAAATTGTGTGCAGCGATGGTGAGCCATTCTTAAAAAAATTATCAACCATTTATGGTACCTATAGATTAAGCTAATTATGTTTGTTCCCCCTTTTTTTGTTTTTTTTTCCTGAAATCTCTCTACTCACATTCAAAAGTACCATGCTATACACTTAATAAGGAGAACAAAGATGCTCATGAAAAAAGAAAATGAGGTTTTATTAAACTTTAATTGTTCCAGCATACAGGAAAGAAACAACTAAAAAAGAAAATGAGGATAGTCTATCCTATCTTCATTTGATCCTTCGATATCTTTAATCACCACGATCCTACAATTGTTTAACAATTAGCCCATGGGGTGGTAAACCAAATGTCAAAAAGAGGGAACCTTGCTTTTTAGAGATTTAGGGGATGATAGTGAGGTCCGGTGATGGGTAATCTTTAGGATTATATATTGCACCATGGTTTATGAGGTCTTGGATGACATGGCAAAGGGTTGTGCATTTGTTGGTGAGATGACCAATCCTTTGATGATATGCATAGCATAAATAATGGTGATATTTTTGGTGGAAATGGTTGTGGGTAAGATTTTTCTATCAATGGTTTAAGAAAGTTCTTCTCCCTCAATTCATAGAACATTATGTATAAGGGGTTGTTTACCCCAGTGATTTTACACAGTAGGCAATTGAGCTTGGTTCCTTAATCATTGTTTGCTTCTTTGATTAAGCCTATGCTCTATTGTTAGGCTATCTGCCTAAGGTTCTCTTGAATCTTTTCCTCTACGAACATTATTATTCATTATTTTAGCACTGTCATTAACTTATTTAGTATGCCTAAAGCCACAAATTGACTTTTACCACTGGTTTAAGGTCTGGTTGCCACTTTTTATGGTGAGGAGTGTTGAACAAAGGAGAAGAGTCATCTTATTCCTTTAAAAAGCCTGAGTGAAGAAAGATCTTATAGTTAGGTTAATATGATATGATGCATGATGCTCAGTTATGCTTAAATTGCATGGGTGATTGCATAAAATATACAAATGATGTGCCTAGACATAAAGTAACTACAAATGAATATGGATATGTGATGGATGCATGTCACGCTTATATTATGTAAGATGGTACAAGATGAATGAAGTTTAGATGATATGTGCCTAAAATGAATACAACTGTATGAGTTAATATAAGTTTATAAGGATGTTGTAAGCTATAAAGTCCATGAATTATAATGCATGTATATTTTTCGTGAATGGATAATTGGGTCTTTTAAGGATGGATTAGTGTTATACCTTACATTGTGTAAAATAGTGAGTTAGGATGGTCGAGATAAGCATATATGATGAATGATGAATGATGCATGCCTACATGTGAGACATGTTAAGGCACTTATGGGGTTCTTTATATAAGATAGAGATACAAAAAAGATGTACGTACAGAGATACATATATGATAGATATGATTACAAGTATATGTGATAAAGAAACATGTGTGGGTACACGCCCTATAATACCTGTGAATCTCGATTTCATGAATAGTACCTCTAAGGCATGAGTAGTGCCTCTCAGGATGTGGATGGACCTTATGATGGCTATAAGGGAGAGTACTCGTCATAAAATTTTAACGAACCAAAAAATGATAAAAACAAAAGAATTAAAACTTTTAGCAAAACTAATAAATCATTTTAGGCTAAAAACTAGTGAATAGTGACCTTAGTTGAGATTGTACCGAGGATTGTTGGGGTGTGCACAGATGGACCTAAAATATCATATCTTGAAGGTTAAAAATTCCAATATATCTATTGGTGAAGGAATTTTAACTATTTTAGGTCATTTTACATTTATTTAGAATTTCTTAATTACGACGAGTCAATTATAGCCTTAGTTGCCTTTGGAGTTTTGACTCGAGATTTTATGAGGCCCTTAATGGCCTCAATCAAGAATTTTTAGCAATAAAATAATGATATTTAGAGTTCTTGAGAAATTATTTTGAATTTTAAAATTTTAAAAATATCAAATTAAAATGGGTCATTGGATCAATATGTGGCACGATTCAAGACATCTATCTATTTAATATAAAAGCCATGACACATGTGACATCATCCTCTTTCCCCACCAAAAGCCAATGCCACCTCCCTCTTATCTCCTCCCTTCATTTTTCTTTTTCATCTCTCTAAAATCAAGTATAATTCTAACAAAATTTATGCAGTTCTCTTCCTCTATAGTCTTATGAAGCCTTTCTTACTGATAGAATTAAGAAATAGAGGCTAAATTTAAGAAATTGACACTTTGTGAATAGTCTAAAATTTATGTGTAAGTGATGTTATTCCATTTTTTTATTTTTGTTTTAGGTAGCCTTAAGTGACCAAAGGTTAACCATATGATTAGTTCTTAAATAGAGTTATATAGGATTTTTGGGAATTTTTTCAAACCCTAAATGGTGTAGGTTTATAAGAAAAGAAGAAAAGATTATAGAGGAGAAGCAACAAAGAGATTGGAGTGGTGAATTAGGGTATTTTAACACCCTTGTTTTTTGAATTTGATGTAATATTTATGTGTTTACATGTGTGTGCATGAATGTGTATATAAAAGTGTGTATGGAAGTGTAAGTTTGTGTGCATGTTAAAGCATTATGTTTATGTAACTATGCTAATGTTACTATGAGAAGTCTATGTGTGGGATTAAAGTGTGAGAAATGTGTGTGCATATGTGTGCTTGGGTTGTGATAGAAAGGTGTGTATAAAGATAATATTAGTGTGCAAGTGTGTGTAATGAGAAATTGGGATACATCTAAGCTAAAATGTGGACATAAAGAATGATTGAAATTTGGCATTTAGAAAAGGAAATAATGGTGAGTTGAAATGCATAATATGACCTAAATTATGATAAAGCACGAAATGTGTATATGGGTGTAAAAGGGACTATTAATGTTAATGAGAATATGGTGTGATATGGATAAATCTGTAGAAGTTAGTTAAAAGAAATAATACAAACATATTAAGTTATCTTGTTAATAATCATATAAAATGGAAATATTAGTAATTATGAGATATGATATTGGTACAATTAGGATGGATTCCATAATTAAGATTACTCAAGAATTGACATAATAGAAATGACAAATTAAATAATGAAATAATAGTAAAATGGATTACACTTATGAGTCATGTAGAAATGGAAAGGTGCACATAACTGTGATAAATATATATAATATTATGTGCAATAATGAATGGCCCACAACTATGTCAATGAAATTATTAATTAGAGTTAGCCCATATCAGTTAGACACCCACTAGATGGGTTGATCATTCAACAAGGGAATTAGTAGGTACTAGGGGTTTTGGTGCTCTTAGACTAATGCTTGTGTACATATAATGGCGAGTGTAGCTACCGAGGTTCTCATTGTGAGCCCTGGACACCCGGGTATTAGGAGGTTTATATGGGTTGATCCCTACTTGCCCACCTTTTTATTAATTCTAGAGGTTCCATAGGCTAATCCTTACTATCTACCTGGGATGATATGATGATTGGAATTTAGGATGTCATATAGGGTTGATCTTTACTATCCTTACTATTAGGAGGTCCACTAGGACTAATTCGTACCACTTCGATTTGGGAGGTTCTTATAAATAGATCCCTACTATTGGATGATGTTAGGTAGGTGTAGTTATCAAGGTCTAAAATGTGGGCCACTACACAGTCTGGATCCCAATATCCACTGACTTTAATTATAGTCTTTCTAGTGCAGACCTAAAAGAATAAAAAGAGATATACACACTTAATGTAGTATTGATAAATTTTGTGTGACTTGACTGCCATAACTGAGTGTAATGAAAGGTATATTTAGGTATCTTAGATCAGCTATAAGACACTAAAGTATAATTAATAGAATAGACTAATACATTTCATAATTGAAATTAACTAGACTTACATGGGTATATAAATTACACAATGTGTGATGTTGTTTCATTGTGTCTCGTCAAATATATATCACATTAAATACATCGCTGAGTTTATACTCAACATATTAGTGTTCCGATATACAAGTTATAGATAATAGTGTTGTTTAGCCTCAGTAATTGTAGTGTAGCTAATAATCCTCCAAAGTTATATTTTTTATCGATTATTAGTATGTATAGAGATAGGGCACTCATGTATAGAGATTTTTAGGTAGGGGATATTAAAATGGTTAAATATATATTTTGAGACACTAGGGTTGTACTTAACAAACTAAAGTTCTAAACTAAATTCTTGTGTATATGTATATGAGTGTGCTTGACTTCTTGATTTTATGATGGAATGATGTGGGTTTGAGACCCTTTACTTGTGTGATTGTGCATTGTGACATGAACAGTTAATTAGAAGACCAATTGGTGTCCAGGAGATGGATGGTGTGTTGATAATTTACATAGAAGTGTTTTTAACAGGTTTTAAATTTTGGTTTTTCATCTAGGTAGATGTTATGTTGCACAAATTTCTATAAATTAAATTACTGTCCTATAAAATGTTTTTATCAATTAATTTCCATCCATAAAAGAGTAAAACAAGATAATAATAGAAACAAAATAGGGATACAACATTAGGATAGACAGGGCAACAAGTGTTTAGTGAATAATAGCTGGGGTAGTAACTGGATGGGTGACCAACAAAAAGTAGCATTTCCTATTGGATTCTTTAAGGGATTGGTTAGGGGTGTTATATTAAATGGTATAAAAATGGGTTTAGGCATTCTAAGGTATAGTATACATTAATGCCATGGTCTAGGGTCCTATGTCCCTATAAAGTTACACTGTATAAGGCTAATTGTCTATTCTTTTATAGTAAAGCACAATGAGTGAACAGAACCCATTAGAATAAGGGGAAGAGGTGTTAAACCATGCTTCGACAATGATTCATAGACTAGAGGAGAGTAAAGCCA
This sequence comes from Hura crepitans, assembly GCA_948208565.1. NCBI lineage: Eukaryota > Viridiplantae > Streptophyta > Magnoliopsida > Malpighiales > Euphorbiaceae > Hura > Hura crepitans. The sequence goes on from CANXYI011477801.1 coordinate 8,099, forward strand.
CCCTAGTGCCTATTGATGTAGCACACTAGGCACATGCATAGGCATAAGCCTCCCTAGCACTACTATAATAGATTATAGATTTGCTCAAACACACCACTGTAGCTGATGCTCCACCATCACCACCACTAGCCCTAATTCAACATCCTGCATTATAAAAGACATACCTAGGAGGGTAAAGAAAATAGGGGCCCTAGATTTTGTAAGAATAGCAAAAAAATGATGCTACAAGGGCTGAGTACTCATTAAAGCTGACCATTAGAATCATTATGTAGCTAGAGTATAACCTAAAGGAGAATTTAAAGTGTGCCTCCTCACTCCTCTACGAAAAAGCTTTTCCACTGGTGGGATACCACACGAAGGAGAAAGGCTATAATAGATCTTACATGGAACTTCTTCCTCTAGGAATGCAGGAAGGGGTACATATTAGAGGCATACCTGGATAAGAAGAGGTAAGAGTTCTTAGACTTAAAGTAAGTGCACAGGTCCATGTTAGAATATGAGAAGGACTTTGCCTAATTGAATAGATATGCATTAGAGTTAGTGCCTACTAAATAATTTAAAAGGTTTAGAAAGGGCCTCAATAAGGAATTAAGGATGTAGATTGCCACTCCTAAGATTAGGGAATTATCTACCTTAGTGTCAGTAGCATATGCCATGGAGGAAATGGTGAAAGAAAAGAGAGAACTATTTTAGAAAAAAAGGCCTTCCGTAGTAGGCTAGGCTAGCTCAATGCCAATTGTAGGCAACAAGCAAAAGTAGTCCATGGTCCCATAGCAGTCTTAGAGATAGTGCTAGACATTGAGGTCCAGTCAAGTTTCTCAATCCATACCTCTAGTGCCCTAGTATGTGCTGTAAAGAGTGCACCTCTAGTGTATGAGCATGTAACTGAAAATACTAGGGATCATGTTGAAAATTAAGACAAGGAGAATGCTTTGTGTGTGAGTCTTGAGACAATTAATAAAGGGATTGCCCTAAGAGGCACGTAGAGGCCACCTAACTTTAAGGTTCTTCTCTAACAACTAGCTGAGGGTAGAAAGAGAACTAATTAGAGAACCAAGTTTGAGACATGAGCACTAGCTTGTCAGTATGCTATATGAGCTCGTGAGGAAGTTAAGGCACCCAATGTCATTGTTGGGATATTCTCTTTGTTTGATACACTTATCTTAGCATTCATAGATTTAGGATCTACTCATTCCTATACCTACACTACACAAGCATGGGATAAGAGTTTAAAACATGAACCATGGATATAGATATCCTATTTAGTAATCTAACTGGGCAAAATGTGGCTATGAATAGAATCTATAGAATTTGTCCCTTAGTGGTCTAAGAGCAAGTGTTTCCAATTGATCTTATTAAACTTCCCTTCAATGAATTTGATGTTCTCTTAGGTATTGACTGGTTGTTTGAACAGTGGGAAGTGGTGGATTGTGAACAAAAGAGGCTTACACTTAAGACAACTAAGGGACATGAGGTGGTAGTAATTGGTGAATGAAAATCCTTATCCAATATTATCTCAGCTAGGTAATTCATCTTGAAGGGATATAAAGCTTATCTAGCGAATGTATGTGATAGAAACAATACAACATTATGTCTTAACCAAATACTAGTAGTGTTAGAATTCCTTAACATATTCCCAAATGAACTATGAGGAATACCACCACAGTTAGAGCTTGAATTTGAAATTGAGGCATATCCTAGTACTACTCTAGTGTCTATTACTCCATACTAGATGGCACATATAGAATTGAATGAGCTAAAGGTGTAATTGTAGGAATTGCTAAACAAAGACTTTATTAGGCCAAGTACTTCACCTTGGGGAGCACTAGTGCTCTTTTTAAAAAAGAAAGATGGATCATTGCAACTGTGTATTGATTATAGATAATTGGACAATGTAACAATCAAGAGCAAATACCTATTAACTAGAATTGATGATCTCTTCTATCAGCTCTAAGGTGCTAATGTACTCTCAAGGATTGATTTGAGATTGGGGTATCATCAGATAAAAATAAGGAATCTAATATTCCTCAAACTACTTTTTGTACTCGATACATGCATTATGATTTTTTTGCGAAGCCATTTGTGCTCACTAATGCTTCAGTAGCTTTCATATACCAGATGAATGTAATCTTCAAGCCATACTTATAACAATTTGTCATAGTCTTTGTTGATGAAATTCTGGTGTATTATAAGAGTACTGAAGAACATGATTAGCATTTGAGGATTGTGTTAGAAAGCCTAAGAGAGAAGTAGCTTTATGCTAAGCTGAGTAAGTGTGAGGTCTAGTTGAATGAGGTAGCCTTCTTAGGCCTCATTTTTTAGTAGACGGTATTAGGGTTTATCTAAGCAAAGTTAGAGCTATGTGAAAATAGAAATCTCCCAAGAATGTGACTAAAATCTAAAGCTTCATATGATTGGTTAGATATTATAAAAGATTTGTGAACGGTTTTTCAATGATTGCATTTCAATAACTAGATAGTTTGCAGAATGATGTGAAATTCACTTGGGATGATAAATGCCATGCAAGTATTGAAAAGTCAAAGGCAATGTTAACTGAAGCACCTATTTTTACTCAACCTGAGCAAAAGAAGGATTTTGTGGTTTATAGTGATGCTTGGCATAATAAGCTTGCATGTGTTTTGATGCATGAATGAGAAGTGATAGTTTATGATTCAAAGGAACTGAAGTCAGATGAATTGAATTACCCAACACATGACATGGAATTGGCTACTATTGTATTTGTGTAGAAAGTGTGGAGGCACTACTTATATAGTGAAAAGTGTTACATCTACTCTAACCATAAAAGCTTGAAATACCTCCTCGTACATAAAAATTTAAACTTGAGATAGCGATGATGCATGGAGCTGATAAAGGAATATGACTATTTGATTGATTATCACCCTAGAAAAGCTAATGTGGTAGTTAATACATTGAGTCAAAAGTTTATAGCGGCTTTGAAAGCCATGAATGCCAAGATGGAGTACATAGAGTACGATTCAATCTTAGTTGAATTGCAGCTAAAACCTAATTTTCATCAGCATGTGAAAGAAGCATAAATGTGAGATGACTATCTTGTACAACTAATAAGTAAAGTCCAAGAGGGAAAGATAATAGAGTTTGAGGTTAAAACAGATGGAAGTCGGTATTTTGATGATAGGTTTTGTGTACCTGATGTGGATAAAGTGAAGACATAGATCTTGGAAGAAGCACATGATACTCCATACTCAAT
>CANXYI011477840.1:0-14744 GCA_948208565.1 Hura crepitans
TTCCCATTTATCTAAGGATGAAAAGCCGTGCTGAAACTAAGCCTGGTTCCTAAAGCATTTTGGAGTTTCCTCTAAAATCTTAATGTAAAATTGGGATCTCTATCTAAAATAATAAAATATGGCACTCCATGAAGCCTAACTATCTCATTAATGTACAGTTCATCCAATTTCTCTAAGGAATAATCCTTTCTTACTGGAATGAAGTAAGTTGACTTGGTCAATCTATTAACCACCACCCAAATAGAATCATACTTGTTCCTAGTCATCGGTAGTCCAATCACAAAATCCATAGTGACTCCATCCCACTTCCATTTTGGGATTACTATAGGATATAGCAAACTAAAAGGAACTTAATGCTCGGCTTTCACTTGTTGACAAGTGAGGCATCTAGTCACATAATTAGTTATGTCTCTCTTTATGCCCAGCCATCAATAAACCGTCTTCAAATCCTGATACATCTTAGTACTGCCAGGATACATAGCATATGACATATTGTGTGCTTCTTGTAGAATCTGTTGTTTTACATCTTCATTATCTAGTACACAAAGGCGCTCATGATAATATAAATAAATGTCTTCCTTGATCAGAAACTCGATAGACTTCCCCTCTTGGATTATACTTATGATATTCTAAAGCCTATAATCATCCTTCTCTGAAACCTTCATTGCCTTTATCAAACTTGGCTTGATTTGTAGCTCAGCTAACAAACCACCTTTATTTTGTAGCTTTAAGCTGACATGCATCGCCTTCAAAGCTTACATAAACTTTTTACTCAAGGCATCTGCAACCACATTAGCTTTCCCAGGATGATAATTAATAAGACAATCATAATCCTTGATCAACTCTATCCATCTTCTTTGCCTCAAGTTTAACTCTTTCAGTGTCAGCAAATACTTCAGACTCTTATACTTGGTAAAGACATAACACTCTTCCCCATAGAGATAATGCCTCTATATCTTTAAAGCAAACACAATGGTTGTGAGATCTAAGTCATGTGTTGGGTAGTTTTTCTCTTGAGGTTATAATTGTCATGAAGCATAAGCAACAACTTTGCCATCTTGCATGAGTACACATCCCAACCTATTCAGTGAGGCATCACTATATATGGTGAGCTCTTTTTTAACAGTAGCTAAACCAAAATCGAAGCCTCAGTTAGCATACACTTGAGCTTACCAAAACTATTCTAACATTTGTTATCCCATATAAACTTCATATCCTTCCTCAGAAGACATGTCATAGAGGCTGCTATCAAGGAAAACCCCTTGACAAACATTCTATAATATCTGGCCAAACCTAAGAAACTCCTAATCTTAGTTGTGTTCTTAGGTGCTTTCCACTCCATCACCACCTGAATCTTGCTAGGATTGACCCTTATGCCATCTATCAATGCTATATGCCCCAAAAATGAAACTTTCTCTAGCCAAAATTCACACTTGCTTAGCTTAGCATAGAGCTTCTTATCCCTCAAGATCCGTAAAAATGTTTATAGATACTTCTTATGCTCTTCTCAATCCTTAAAATATACAAGGATGTCATCGATGAATAATACTACAAACTGATCTAGAAATGGCTTAAAGATCTAATTCATGAGATCCATAAATGTCGTCGGTGTATTAGTTAACCCGAAAGGCATTACTAGGAACTTATAATGACCATATCTAAACCTAAAAGTTGTCTTGTGTATGTCTGCCTCTTTCACCCTCAGTTGATAATACCTAAATCTAAAATCAATCTTAGAGAAGACACTTGCCCTTCTAAGCTGATTAAAAAGATCATCAATCTATGGTAAGAGATACTTGTTCTTGATGGTGACTTTGTTTAACTACCTGTAATCTACACAAAGCCTCAACAAACCATCTTTGTTCTTGACAAACAGAACTAGTGCTCCTTATGCGAAATGCTCAATCTGATGAAACCTTTGTCAAGAAGCTTTTGCAACTGCATCTTTAACTCTTTCAACCCTGTAGGAGAAAACCTATATAAAGCTATAGAAACTGGCGTTGTGCTTGGCATCACCTCAATTTCGAATTCTAACTCATATTCTGGTGGAAAACCAGGAAATTCCTTTAAGAAAACATCCTCAAACTCAACCACAATAGAAATCTAACTTGCTTTTGATACTTCTTTTTTATTTTCAACCATATATGCAAGGTAGGCTTGACAACCCTTTTGCATCATTCTTCTAGCCACAATTGCTGACACTATATTAGCCATGCAATCCGATCTCTCACTAATCAATGTCACTTCTGACTTGTCACTAGCTTGTAACATGATCCTCTTCCTCTTGCAATCCACTATGGCATGATACTTGGATAACCAGTCCATGCCCATAATAAAATCGAACTCATTAAATGGCAATTCAATGAGATCCGCTAAGAAAACATGTCTTTGTGCTAACAAAGGACAATTTCTATATACTTTGTTAACTATGATGTGTTGTCCTATAGGATTGCTAACCATCTATCAAAACTAAGGTCATCTGATACTAAACCCCAATCTATAACCTATGTTGTACAAATATATGAATATGTGGACCCTGAGTCTATCAGTGCTAAAGTATGTAAATTAAAGATATGAAAAATACCCACTATAACCTTTAGAGCATTTGCCTCCTCTCTAGCCCGTATAGCATGCTGTTTGGCTAGAGCTCTGCTCTCTGACTTACCTCTCTAAATGACCCCAACTTTGCCCCTCGGTGTCTCTCTTCTATGATGTCTCTAATGGCCTAACCAGATAGTCCCTCTAAAAATGATCCCTGGAGCTATAACCCTAGCATACTCCCGATGTAACTCTCTAACATACACCTCAGTGTTTCATATGACAAGTCTCATAAGATAATGTCAAAACACTACCAATAATAGATTTAAGAGCACTTGATGTCTGAGTCTATACTCTAGAACCCTATCCAGACCTTTGAGACTACTCCAACTTCTTCCTTTGCTGTTACTTGGATTGACCCCATTTCTTTTTCTTATCAGCCATATAACTAGAATTACCTTATCCCTGGACAAATGACCTCTTTTTAAAACTATCTCTCTTCGATCTCAACTGATGTACCATCTTTGTGGTATGACGAGCTGCTGCCAAAGCCAAAAAATCCTTAATCTGCATCGAAGCAACTTATTGCATGATGTCTAGGTTTAACCCCTTGTCAAACTTCTTGCAGCAATCTTCCTCTGTAGCCACCACTGCCTTAACATATCTACTCAAGCAAGCAAACTCCTTCTCATACTCAGATATAGTCCTATGCTTCTACCTTAAGTCCATGAACTCCTAGTACTTCTAATCCAAGTAATACTCAGTTATGTATTTCTTCTTAAATTCTTGAAGAAAAACCTCCCAATTAATATCAGCGACTATCTTATGCTCTATAATGGTCTCCCACCACTTCAAAGCTTCCTCCAATAGCATAGAAGTAATACATGTTGTATACTTCTCCTAAGGACACCTCAACTGTTGTATGATCCTAAGCATCTGATCTAGCCAATACTTGGCTCTACTAGACTCATCTAACTCCTCACCCCTAAAGAACTCAACTCTATTCTTTAATAACCACTCTATGTAAGTCTTTTAAAAAGCCTATTGCTCTTGAGGTACTAAAGGTAAAGCTATTTGTACTATAACAACTATAGCAGTAACCGTTGTCGCCTATCTGATGGACTACAACATTATCTATAGCCAAGCCAGCTAACCTTGCTGTCCATATGCAGCATGTCCCGCATCACTAGGGGTCATATACTCTAGTTGTGCTTTGCCTTGTCCAAAAGCCGTAGGAGCATAGCTCTTTACTTCCTCCTCTTCACTTCGAGTAGTACTATGACTCATCTCCGTATCTGTAGGTAAGAGAAATAGATTATAAACCCCACATGTAAAATGTTATGATGTAAATAGACTACAACTCTAATAGTGCTCTTATGTAACCCATAGGTTTAGAGGAAAGCCTAAACCGGAGCTCTGATAGCACTAAGTGTGATGCCCTCTACCCGACCTGTACACTGGTCTCGAATAGAGAGCGCGCACACATATCAATATCTGATCCGTTATCCTTAAAACCTAATTAAATTAAAACTTTTATTAATTAAAACATTTCTTGAACTTAATGAGTTGTAAAACACTAAAAACCATTTAGCACTCTTTACAAGGTAACTAATGAGGTCATCATGTCGGAAATCCAACAGCATAACAGCTATAATAGGACACTTTTCTAAATAGTAAACCTATTAAAAACACTTCTAAAACAACATACATCACAACATAACTCCAAATGGGTCCTTCTGACTCTCCAATCAACATAAAAACAACACAGAGTCTCAGGGTCATCACTAGCAACATTCTCATATACAGCATTAAGAGATATCATACAAGTCATGCAAGAAATATAAAGCTTTTGAAATAAATACAGTCATGTTTATAGATTAGGCCTAATCCCTCTGGAATCCCAAGAGTACCACTATTTATATTTACATCATCACCATTTTACAAAATGAAAACAAAAAGTACCCAAAAAGGGCAATCTCCGTGCTCTCTCCTATAGGTAAAAGATTTGACTCTAATCTACTGCTCAATTACCTATACATCGCAAACAAAGCAATGCACTAAGCTTTTGCTTAATAGTGTAATCACTTAAACATGAATATGCCAATTATATCATGTAATTGTTCATTTCATATCAAATGTATGACATGTTATCAATAGTAAGCGTACAATATAATTTATAAGCCATCAAGCATCTTTGATCTACATACATGTCAAGAAATGTGCATATGCCACATTATGTTCATACAAAAAGCTTATTTATCATCAACATAAATAAAATAGGCCATAAGCTTAACATGCGCATATATCCTCATAATAAGCATATACTTATTTAGGCAATTATAAAAAGCTTAAAAACATACATTACATGTCGTAGCCTCATAGTTATGCAATAATTAAGTTTCGGGTTTCAAAAACATCTTTATACCGTATCATCATTTTTAAGTCTTTTTATTATTGAACATATGCCTATATCAAAGAGAGATAACTAACTAAGACTGGATAATGGATAACTTAGGCCCGAAGGCACTCGCATCCGAAGATACGTAAACATAGGCCTATAGGCACTCATATCTAAAGATACATCAACATAGGCCCCTAGGCACTCACATCCAAAGATATGTTAGGCTTATAGGCACTCGCATCTGAAGATACATCAATATAGGCCTATAGGCACTCGCATCTGAAGATACATCAACATAGGCCTGTAGGCACTCATGCCCATTGGCACATAGAACATTGACTCATAGGTCTCATACCCGAAAGTAAGCTAGCAGCCGCTAAAATCCTAGTTGACCGGTTAACTTATCCAAACTAGGTTATATAACTATATAGGCATCATTAAACTCATCATATTATGTCATTTAAGCCAATTATACGTTTTACACAGTTTATATCATATCATCACATCATTTCATCTCATTAGCCATTTTACACATTAACAAGGCCTAAAGAAATATATGCCCATAACATAAGTCACATGATCATATCATGTAGCCAACTTAGGCTTACATAAGCTTTACTAACTCATAATAATATCATAAGACAAATCTATGCATCTAGATTCTCATTAATACCTCAATATGCCATATATAGCACTATTAGGCCTTATATGGCCATAACATACATCATACATGCACATCTCAATTCAAGCATCTCAATTCAAGCACATTTAATCCACATCAGTATCATGCATTTATGCCTCATAATGCCTAATGCATTAAACATTTGTATAAAGACTATGATTTGTATCCATACACCAATTTACACCTAATATTGGCATTTATTGATATTAGTCACATAATGCCTCATTACATGGCAAAAGTCCATATACAAGTCAAGGGGGCATTCAACCACTCCCACATGTCCACACTTATGCATGAAACTACATTAAGGCACACATAAATGCATTTATGCCTCCTTTTCACATACATTACTTATACATTCACTTTAGGCCATTATAGCACATAAAATATGTCATTTCCACATTTGAAGCATTCAGCCTCCCATATATGCATACACACACCTATTTAATAATATATAAACTCATGATAGTGCATTGATACCACATTACCCCATACTTGCATTTTTAGTTCTTATTATGGCATATTAGCTCAACATCAAGCTCAATAACAAACATAAGGCATTCGACCTCTACAAGCCACGCATATATCATCCATAACACATATTTATATCATCTAACATTACCATTCAACATTATTAGACTATCTCATGCATTAAATTTCTCATAGGCATTAATGCACTAATATGCCATAAATGCATATAATGAGTTTCAAGCATTTTCATTCATTTTAAAGTGATTACACATACTAAAAATAGTCGTTAGGTATGCCCAAAGCTCTTCTAGGCCTTCCCCTTGCCTCAGGAAGCTTGGTTCGAATTCTCACCTATGAATTCAAACAGGTTCGATTTTAAAAAATCCATATAAAATTAAATAATTAATTAAAAATTAAATGATCTTATAAATAGCTTCTTAGGCATCTAAGGGACATCAAAAAAATCAGAATGGAAAGAAAATTACTCGATTATGAAAATGGTCACTATTCACCTCGGGAAGGAAATTTTGATTCCTTTTTAGATTCTCCACCAAATAAGGCAATCTTGGTGTCTACAGTTCCATCTCAAAACACTCTAACTCTCAAAATCCATTTTTTTGGAGTGGGTGTTGAAGGAATGATGAAAATAAGAGAAAAAAGAGAGGGGGGTGTCGAGTTTTTATAGAGAAGGCAAGGGGAAATAGGAGGAAAAGCAAAGAAATAGAAATGGTGGAAAGGAAATGGGATTTTTAGGTATTTATAGTGTAACACCCCCTACTAGATTTTCGAAGAAACCCAATAAGTGGTGAACTTCCTGCCAGGTCACCCATCCTGACTTCTCCCACATTTATTTGTTTAACTTTTACTTATGCTGTACTAATCAATTTTATCTAGCTCTAAACTCAGTACTGTATATTCCTATAGTCTATTTAGGTTCATGTCATCATGTTCATGTTATTACAGAATGATTTCAATACAGTCAGGTATTTCCTAAAAATTCGGCAGCCTGACAACTACCGAGGTTACTATCCCAAATTTATTTCAACCTATAAAACACTTCTATAACAGATCATCCCATCTCCTAAACCCTTCTGGTCCCCCAGATATCATCCTATCATCAACATTTATCAAATAGTAATCATAATCCTTAAGCCACAATCAAGAATAACACATGGAGCCTTAGGCTCACAAACCATACACAAAAGGGTTAACAATTGACCATTTACAACATAATCTGTCTGTATATATATACAATTACAATCTGATGTCCCTTGTATACATCACACCCATTTTCCCTACCTAAGTACATAAAGTGCAAAGCTATACAAATATACATGATCAACCTTCTCAAAAATGACCTCTGAACTCCACTACACACTTTACGAGGCCAGATCCTTATTCTTGTTACCTATGCACTGAAATAGGTACGCTGAGTATAAAATACTCAGTGATGAATTCAAGCATTTAAAACATGTCCAGCAGTTTATCCATGCATAACACTCCTATTCTCATCTTGTTCTAGTATCCAAGTTCAACTTAGAGCACTAACATGTAAAATTACCATTATACCCCTAGGGTGTTTCTATTTGTAATTTATCCAGTTACTCACTATAACTCATATAACTTATGTTTTAGGATCATTATTATTCATTACATGCATAATCTTTACAAATTAAGCCATTAAGTAGTATCAGCAAAAAATTACCAAAATACCCCTATGTTATATTTCATAGCCATATGTAAATTTTATTAGTTTTATTTGATTGCTTTAGTTGGCCCATCTCAAGAGACAACCCAGACAAACACCAGATCTAGAGGGAAAATAAACTAGTGCAGTGGTCCACATTCTAGACCCGCATATACCTTTACCTTCTCATGCCATTTAATATGACAAAGTTCCATGGTATGCCTCGGCCACAACTAGCTTTACATGCCTCTATGCCTTATTCAAGCTTATTACATGCCAAACCAACAATTCATACACCATATGCCTAATATATATGTATTATCAACTTCAAACACTACTTAGGACCACACTAAGCAAGATATACACACCCACTAACAAGAGATAAGGTCTCAGCCACACACATACCCCATGCCATACATGCACTTTTCTACTAATTCATAAGTGATTCCATTCTTATACATGCTAAAACAACAACTAGTTATGCACAACATACAATCACATGACATAAACATTAGTTTTCACTTGCCATCACAAAATTCAGCAACTAAAAAAGCCCCTACCCATGCTAAAACTCTCGACCAGCTAACATACACACACATGTGAAACCCATTCTCATCAAATATTACCTATTTCCATATCCTTTTTTCTCATTACATCTAAAGGATTTTCTTAGAACTTTGAAGTGCCCATACATGCCACTAACTTGCACACCTTTACAACCTATTTCTAGCCCCCTTAGAGATAAAAAGGCATGAGAAAAATACTAGAATTCACTTACCTCTTGAAGACACTACTTCAAACTTGCCAAAACCTCCATTTTAGCCATTCCACGGAAGTTCTTTCTCCCTTCCTTCAAGTCCTCTTTGCTCTAACTCCCCTCAAACACAATTCACACATATAACCTTAGATGTTAGGCAATACAAGTCATCATTTCCAGCCAAGAAATTCTAAGAAAACTCTAAGAAAAGGTAAGAAACTCACCTTTGGCACCCTACTGGATTGCTTCTATTCAGAAAATTTCCATGAATTTTAATTAATGGCTGGAGACTCCTTTAACCATGATTCTTCTTTAGAGACTCCCTTAACATCCAAATTGAATTTAGGAACCCAAAAATTTCAGAAAGGACTGAAGGAAGGAGGTGGAAATGGCCACCCTTCCTTGTTGTGGTGCCATTCACTAGGTAGAAAAAAAGGAAAAAGTCCTCTTTTGTTTAAGTGGAAAAATCCACTTGTCAAAGCTCATGGCCACTTTTCATGGGCCTTAGGCCAGCTTGCAAGTGTGTGGGTGGGTCCCACAGCCACCCGAGCCATCTCAAAATGTCTCGATTTTTCATCAAATTCAAAATTTTACCAAAATTCACGCGAACCTTGAAAAATTACATCATTTATTTTAAAATTCATATTTTAATCCCCTCTACATGTATAAATTTTTGTGGCCAAATTCCAATGATAGGGCAATTTTTTAGACTGCTTCGATTTGCATGCCAAATTTAAAAAATTACGAGAATTTGCAAACAACCTCGAAATTCAAAATTTCATTCACCAATGGACTCAATGGAATTTTTGAGCTACAGGGTCTGCTATTTTTTAGTCCATCTGGGCACATCCCAAGTCATTCTCGGCCCGTAAAATTTTTATTGCTCAGAGCAGTAGCTTATAATCCGAAATGAATTATTGGTTCTGCTAAATTTTTAAATTTCTCATTTTTCATCAAATTCAAGCCCCTTAAAGTTTCATAACCGGTGTCACTACCTCGATTTATGTGCAAGTGACCCGACACTCTAGGCATACTTCTCAGACCTAGTGGCAATATTCACGAAGCCTCAAAACACGAGCATTACATATAGTTTTTGAAAAATTATTTTATTTTATTGTCTATAATTTATTTCTCCCCTCTAAAAGAATTGAAATTACTCAAAATAAAATTGAAATATTAGGTAAATACGAATCCTATAGACACCTAAAGAATTGGGCTCGAAAGACAAAGAAAATCGAAAAAAATCAATATATTTCCTTAGCCAAAAACTCGGTAAAAATGCTTCCTGATATCTAAAAATTTTGATTCCAAAGCCAATGGTCTATTCACAATGTTTAAGTATCAGGTTGTAATATTTTTGAATTATTTTACAATTCAACTTTGCCTATAGCACTATTCATAAGACACTACCGTAAAATCTTTTTTAGCATTTTTAACCATCCAAATGACTTTGAATTGGCTTTAAACTTTGCCTAAAATTCTCTCATAATTAATACTCCCCATTGGTACCCTTAGTGCCGCTCGAGTTTCAGGAAGCACTATTCACCCTTAAAAGTACTATTCATGAGAGTCAAGATTTTTGGGTCATCAAATGCGGAGTGAAGGCAAAGAGAAGGTTTAGATGGTCCTCGGGGGTGCATTTTGACATTAAAAGTAAGTGTAATCAAAATAATTTGTAAAAAATTAAATATGCCTTAATATGCACTTATTATGTAATTATGTATGTATATGTGTAAAATGACTTACCATTAATGAGTTTTAATTATGTTTAATGAAATTATCAATATGTAATAAAGCCTTTAATGTGGTTGAAATGTATATGGATGATATATGGGTTGCAATGGCCATAATGCATGCATGTGTACATAAGTACTAAATATGCATGATATGGATGTTATATGTTAATAAATGGATGCATATGATTAAATGGACATGAGATAATGTGTGTAACATGAATGAATGATGGATATTGGTGTATGGAGACTTGATGATGGAATGGTCTCATGGCATTTATATGTATATGTATGGTTGATAAAAGGAATGTTATAGATGGTGCATGAACACATGAATGCTGATAAGTATGAGAAATTATAATGGTATGTATGATGAGAAGAAAATGAAATAATTGTGCATGAATGAGAGCTTGGCCGAATGGCCTAAATGCACATATAAGTGTGTGTGTATGTTCCATATAATTCATGGAATGAATGGTGTATGAAATGAAATTGATGCCATTGATTATGTACATGTATAATGAATATGGAATATGAGAATTTCAATAACATGTGTGTGTTTATAATGTTATGGCCGAATGGTCTAACACTGATGGACTTAGTGTGTTAAGGCATTATATGTGATAATTGTGACATAATGAGATGTTACATGATGATAAAGGGTTATGAAAGCATAATGGATACATAACGTACCATATGATGAAAAATATAGCATAATGCATTTTTACAAGCTTATGCAATAATGTGGCTTTCAGGTGGCATTTTCATGACATATAATGCATGATCATGTTTAATGGACATAATAACTTTGAAAAATCATGAGATGACACAATTACCCGATTTGGTCATTAGTTGGCTAAACCAATTTTAATTAAAAGATATATTAAGCTATGTTTATAAGGTGAAACTAAAAATAAATAGTTAGTAGCCCATGTAAGTAAACCACCTAGTTGGATAGGTTGACCAGTCAACTAAGGGTGATAGTAGCTGCTAAGGTACTTCAGTACCTCTATAGCCTTTGGGTTGTAATACGTGATTCAATGGGTTTTTACATAGCCTTTGAGTTGTGAGGCATTGACTTTCTAGTTTTTACGTGGCCTTTGGGTTGTGATGTGTTTTGGCCTTTGGGTCTATTATTATTATCTTTGGACCTATGTTGGAAGATAGAATTATGGGTTTATGGGGGTCCTACTAGCCTACCCTATGTTTGACCTTTAAGCCTTATGATTATTTGTGACATTTAAGTCTAATGCATTTGATCTTTAGATCTATTTTTATGAACTTTGAGTCTAATGCATTTAGGGCCTATATGGTTCTGAGGGCCTAGGTGGTCTATTGGTGCTCTATTATCTATAGTGTATGTGTTTCCTTGTGTATGGCCTTAATAAATGGACAATAATGAATAATGAACATGGATTTTCATGATGTATGACATTATGTAAGTTTCATGACTTTATGATACATTATGTTTATATCTTATGTCATGTTATCACTTATATACATGTTATGTCTAATGTTGTATATCATGCAATAATTTGAATGTTTATGTTTCATATATTAATGTATGAAGATTGATGGCATAATTACATAAGTTATATCAATTATACCATGAAGCTATTACTTAACACATCATTTGTCTTTGTGATGCATAGGTAAAGAGACAGTCTGAGCCACAGTCTTGGATTATCAAGATTATCAAGAGAAGGCAATTCTTTTGGTAAATTTTTATTACACATATCTAAATTATGATGATATATAGTTGTGAAGCACTCATATGATATAATTTTGGGAAAATTAGCCTAAGCTGGTTTTCAACACGAAATTCTCCAATTGTGAATTGAACCTAGAATTTTGAAAAGTTTTTGTTAACTGTGTATTTTCTCTATAAAGACTTGTTTTGTTAATAAGGTTTTAAATTATGTTTTAATAAGTTAAGTTTTGATAAGAGTTTAGATAATGTGTTTGTGTGAGCACTCCTTATTTGGGTTCGACAATCAGATCGGGTAAAGGGTGTCACACTTAAATTGTAAGATAGGGTATGATATTAAGAGTCAAATCAATTTATTCATGTTACAAGTACACTCTACTATAGATAACAAAGACACTCTTTATAAGTGATAGCTCATGTGGCCATGTTGTGAATTTTCTAAATAGTTATGTATTGAGTGTAAGCTATATGAATATGTTATGAAATTTTCATAATTAATTATTTTATGTGTGAGCCTATAAATGTGCATTGAGACATTGACATGATCCTGAACCATGCGAGCATGTTAGCAAGTAGCAGCAAGTATATATGTCATCAGGTTGGTGATGTTTATCATTGACATAATATTCTCTTAATAAGGTACTTAGGTATACCCAAAGTAAAATGCCACTATAATTATATAGGGTACCATGTATTATGATTTTGCAGATGTGATTAAAATGTTTTTCCTTAGCATGTGTAACCATATTTGGCTACAAATATAATAATAACCATGTATTTGATCAAAGTAAATGGTTTCGCTAGCACGATACATAATAACAATAAGCGAAATGTGCATCATGATATTTACATATGAAAGATTTATAAAGACTTGATACAATGTCATTAAAAGTATTCGATAACTATATTATAAAGAAGAGATAAAGAAATGTAAATGCCTATGCTAAGCTTAGCAGTGCCTGAAGTGATATCCTATTGGAACTTAGGAATGAGTAGACTTGGCATGCCAAGGTAAGGAGTTGTAGGCCATTAGATATGCCTTATCAGTTATTAGCATAGCATTAGATATGCCTTATCAGTTATCAACTTGGCATTAGATATGCCTTATCAATTATCTGATATGGTGATGACTTTAGTCACACCTTCAGTTTTCCATCTATCCTTCCTTAGTAAGAGCTTAGTCTATATATTTCTTATGGCTTTTTTTTTAGATAATATGAAATAAGTTTAAAAAGTAACAAACTTACATGTGTGATCGCTTATCACGGTAGTTAGCTAAATTTGATTATATGTCATAATATTTAACATAAAACCTATGGGGTTGTGTAACCATGCTTGGAACTTGTTTAATCAACAATATTATACATTATACTAAATACTTTTATTTGTGAAAGAATCAAATTTTAGCATTATAAAGCACTTATCTAGCTAGGGTATAGCCTATATAGTTTAATTATGCTATGAAAGTTTAATGGCTTTAACAAAATAGTTAATTAAAGACGTAACCTAGTTTACACAACAAAAAGGTAAGTTAAAGTTATAATTGATTTTCTGATTTATTTCACATATAGGCAAGCATGTTACTCGCTTAAAATAAAGATTGCAAGTATAATTTGAGTTATGTAGCAGCAATCAGGAAAAACATATTAGGCACTCTAGACATGGGGAAAAACCATATCCATGTATGGATTGATGTTTTAGTGGCATACCATAAGGTTAAATAAATGAGAAACATTGTAATCTACTGTATAACTCATTAAATGCATGTGAAATATTAATGTAGACAATCCTAATAATTATTAAAGACTCAAATATGCAAGAATGATGAATTATGCATAGTTACTAGTGAAAGAGGTGAAGTTAAGCATATAATCCCTACTAGCTTATCATAACCTAACATATGCATAAGAAGAATAATTAAGTGGATGATAATCCTAAGCAAAATACTGTGAATAATAAGTTCAATAAATTTAACATATCATAATTGGTAAGTAAACATAAGACTATATCTTCATAAGTTTCTTTTATATAGTAATTCAAATGTAGTTTCAAAACATGGAATTTCCTTTTTAGGTTTTTATTAATCCCTTTATAAAAGTTATTTTCTTTTTAATCATGAAATTCATAAATGCTAGAATAACACTAAGCTCATTGCTTAGCATAAAGGTTTTTCCTTATATAGGTTCAAAATAATGACCGAGTTACTCAAATGATATCTAGATTTTGATCCAAGTCACTAAAGCTTAAGTATCACTATTGAGTTTTTGATGTATTAACTACTTTTAGGTGTATGTAGTATTTAATGTAATAGTGTGTACATAAGTGAAGACAAACTAGATGTGTGTGTGTGTTTATGTGCGCCTTGTAAGTTGGTAAGATATGCTGGTATGGTCTAATACATAGGGTTATGTGCTTGGCCTTTAGCTTAAAGACCTATGTATAGTTGTTTGGCTAATTTTATATATCCTTAAGATAATGATTGTAAGTTATATATGTGTCACACAGGTGAGTTGATAAAACCCAGTAGAATATACCACCTAGCAAAGGTCATTTAGATGTGTCTTTGAGTTTTATAGGAGACAGGTATTTTGATCTTGGATTCTAAAAGTGAGTAGGCAATATGATTAACTACACAGGTTATGGCATAAAATTAGGTTATATACCATGTACAAGGAGATGTTGTTTAAGTATTTTGAGGATACTATTTCACAAGGATTAGCATGTTGTTAGGGTGAGATACTGATCAAGCATCTATAGAATACCTTTA
>CANXYI011477875.1:0-23816 GCA_948208565.1 Hura crepitans
TTTGATGTATCATACATAAATCGGGTAATGGATTTAATTTGAGAACCTTGGTTCTTAAATGTTAATTTTTAGGAAATAATTTTGATTGTGACTTTTATTAAGAAAAATCAAAACCCATTTTATTAATAAAACACTAATTAATTAAATAAAAATATTTTGGTTATTTTCCTAATCACGTAAAAAAATAATTTTCCTAATTATTACAGCATTCACAAAATATATAAGGAAATAATCCGACAATAAAAATAAAATACAAGACAATTACCTAAAATACAATCTAACCGAATAAAAAAATAAAATTACATTTTGGGATGTGTAAAATACAATCTAACAAGCAATAAGGCAATAATCAAAAGCAATCAGCCCCTAAATAATCAAATAGCTTGTATCACAACAATAGAAATAATATATTAGTATGCGAAATAAAAATTGAAAAATAGATAATAATTAAATAAAAATAAACGGCTACAAAAATATAAAATATTACATAAATAATTTATCACATCTAACTGATTGATGGATAATATGAAAAGAAAGATGAAATTAGCCCAAACGATAAAAATAGTATTTTTGGATGCAAAGCAAAAATAAAAAGACAGGTAGAAATTAAATAAAAATAGAGTCACAAAAATATGAAATATTGCCCAAATAAATTATCACATCTAACTGGTAGATGGATAATGCCAAAAACAAAAATGGGTCAGTCAACACACCTATATATTTACCTTTAGAAAGATCTCAAAACAAATTGAAAATGGTGTTTGAATCTTCGAAAAAATCCAAAAAAATGGAATTGGAAGAGTATTTTTGTGTTTTTTCTTTCTCTAGAAAATTTTCTCTCTTCTTAAAATGACCAACCTTGGGTAAAAATGAGCAAATTGGTTTTTATGCACGACCCCCAAGGCATAAAATGGGTGTTTTGAGTTGAACACCACCGTTTTTAGCGTAATAACGGCCAAAATGGCTATTTCTAGGGGCTAAATGCCCATTTTGGGCAAAAACGGCCATTTTCAAGAGCAAAATGACTGTTTTAGGCCCAAACAGCTATTTTGTGCATGAAAATGCCCGTTTTGAGCCGAATAGCCCAAACGATAGTTTTTGAAGCCAAAATGGCTATTTTGGGCCTAGAATGGATGTCCCACGTGTAGGGATGTCCCGTTTTGGGCCAAAACAGTCAAAACAGCCATTCCCTTCATGTGAATGGCCTGAATGGCTTTTTTATATTTTTTTAAGAAAAATTTTTGAGATCTTTGATTTGGATGTAAAAAATCCATTTTTGAGATTTTTGTCCTTTTTATCATCATTAGGCAAATTGAACCTAAGAGCCTCAGAGACCTAATGTCTACAGTACCTTAGTATAATTCCTATGTCTATTATCCCTTATAGAATGGCACCTATCGAGTTGATAGAACTGAAGGTACAATTGCAAGATCTATTAGATAGAGGGTTGATTAGATCTAGTACATCACCCTAGGGAGATAGATGATCTCTTTGATTAGTTGAGTGGTGCAGGTGTATGCTCTAAGATTAATTTGAGGTTTGGATATCACCAATTGAAAATAATGGAAGCTAATGTTCCTAAAACTGCTTTCAGGACTCGATATGGGCATTATGAGTTCTTAGTAATGCCATTTAGGCTTACTAATACCCCAATAGCCTTTATGGATTTAATAAACAGAGTGTTTCAACCCTACCTAGATTAGTTTGTAGTAGTATTCATTGATGACATCTTAGTGTATTCTAGGACCAAAGAAAAACATGAATAGCATCTTAGGGTTGTGCTACAGACTCTGAGAGAGAAGCACTTGTATACCAAGCTAAGTAAATGTGAATTCTAGCTGAATGAAGTAGCTTTTTTAGGATATGTAGTATTAGTAAAAGGTATTAGAGTAGACCCTAGTAAGGTCAGAGCAGTGTTAGAATGGGAACCTCTAAGAAATGTGATAGAGATATAGAGTTTTCTAGGTTTATTTAGGTATTACATAAGGTTGAAGGAAGCATTTTCTATGATTACAGCACCTTTAAGACTAGACTAATCCAAAAGAATGTGAAGTTTAAGTAAGATCCCATATATCAAAAAAGCTTTGACAAGCTAAAAAAGATGTTGAGAGAAGCTCTTATCTTGATTCAACCTGAATAGGGTAAGGATTTTGTTTTGTATAGTGATGTTTCACTTAATGGTTTAAGATGTGTGTTAATGCAAGAAGGAAAAGTGGTAGGTTATACTTCGAGACAGTTGAAACCACATGAGAGGCATTATTTGTACAGTGAGAAGTGTTACATTCATACATATTACAAGAGCCTAAAATACCTCCTTACTCAAAGGAAGTTGAACTTGAGACAAAGAGGATGGTTAGAGCTAATTAAGGATTATGACTTTATCATAGATTACCATCCAGGGAAAGCTAATATGGTAATAGATGCTTTGAGTAAGAAATTTACGATAACCTTGAAAGCTATGAATGCTAGACTACAATATATAGGGGAAAATGCCATTTTAGCTAAACTTCATATGAAACCAGATTTTAGGCAATAGATAAAGGAAGCTCAGGTGAAAGATGAATAGTTGAGACAAATTATGGGTAAAGTTAAAGAGGGGAAGACAACATAACTTAAGTTAAGTGAGGATGGATGTTTGTATTATTAGGGCAGGTTATGTGTACCTAGTACATATGACTTGAGATTACAGATACTGAAGGATGCACATGAAGCCCCATTTTCTATACACCCTAGTAGTATAAAGATGTACATGGACTTAAAGTCTCAATATTGGTGGTCAAGGATAAAGAGAGACATCGCAGAATATGTGGCTTGATGTCTAACATGCCAACAGGTAAAATTTGAGCATTAGGTTCCTTTTGGATTGCTTCATCCTATAGATATACCATAATGGAAGTGGGAAAAAGTGACAATGGACTTTGTGATGGGATTGCCTATGACTAGGAATAAGTGTGATGCTACGTGGGTGATTTTTGACAAATTGACTAAGACAGCTCACTTCATTCTTATTAGAATGGATTATTCCCTACAAAGACTAGCTAAATTGTACATTGGTGAGATTGTCAAGCTATATGGTGTACCTTCATGGGTGATTGTCAAGCTTTCTGGTGTACCTATGGCTTCACTTCTAAGTTTTAGAAGAAACTGCATTAGGCATTAGGTACCGGGATGACTTATAGCACAGTTTTCCACCCTTAGATAGATGGACAATGAAAAAGGATATATAGGTACTTGAGGTCATGTTACGTAGCTATGCCATTGAGTTTAAAGGTAGTTAGGACCAATACTTATCCTTAACTGAATTTATGTATAATAACATCTATTAGGCTAGTTTGAACATGGCACCTTATAAGGCATTGTATGGTATAAGGTGTAAAACTCCACTGTACTGGAGTGAAGTTGGGGAGAACAAGATCTTAGGAGTTGATCTGATTAGAGATGTAAAAAAAAAGGTAAAAGTTGCTAGGGAGTGATTAAAAGCTGTAACTGAGAGGCATAAGTCTTATGCTAACTTGAGCCGGAGAGATATTGAATATGCTGTGGGGGATGAAAGAAAGTACTTAGATTTGGGAAGAAGGGAAACTTGAGTCCTAGATTTATTTGACCATATGGGATCACAAAGAGAATGGGACCACTAGTGTACAAGCTAGCTTTACCTTCTGAGTTACAACAAATACATGATATGTTTTATGTTTCAATGCTCATAAGGTACAAATCATATCCTTTCAATATAATCCCACTAGTAGACATTGAAGTATAGGCAGACTTGAGTTACAGTAAAGAACCAATACAAATTCTAACTCGAGAAGTAAAGCATTGGAGGAATAAAACCATTCCTCTGGTTACAGCTCTCTAAAAGCATCATAATGTAGAAAATGCTACTTAGGAACCTAAGGAGCAGATGAAATGTCAATATCCACATCTGTTTACTTCAGGTAATTTTGAGGATGAAATTTCTCAAGAGGGGAAGAATTGTAAAGCCTATAAGTCAAGGCTCTATGAACTATACATCCAAGGCTTGAAAAGTGTACTCGGAGTGCCGATCACCTTCAAAAGGGTTGAGATGGGCTGTACTAGTCATGAAACTTTAAGGGGCTTAAAAATGATGAAAATCACTTAATTTAAAGATTTAACAAAACTAATAAATTATTTTAGGTTGTAATCTAATGAGTCGTAGGATCAGATGGATTCGAACTAGGACTGACACAGGATATGCCTAGACAGACCTGAAAATACCATAACTTGAAGGCCAAAAATTCCTCTGAGTCCAATGGTGAAGGAATTTTTAAATTCCAAGGTCATTTGCAACATTTCCATAATTTTAGGTTTTGCATGTAAATTGAGGCAGTTGGTTAACTTTCCTATCGAGGGAATTTGACTGTGAAATTTTACAAGCCTTTAAATGGAACCAATCAAGGATTTTTAAAATAAACATGATGATTTTTAAAAGTTCGAGTGATTTTTAAAAATTCTCTAAAGTTTTTATCGAAATCAAGTAATTTCAGATGCTCGAGTGGCATATGCCCTACCTTAGCCACTATAAAAGGTCCTATGGTGACACTTAGATGTCACTTGGCCTATACACCCCACCACCCACCTATTTCCTTCATTTCTTCCTCTTTTGCACTCGACGCCACTTTCTTCTTCAACCCACCATTTTATGGCTTCTCAAAGCTGAAACAGCCATAAAATCTCACAAAAAATCCTCTTAATGTGTTGTGAATTGATGTTTAGAGGAATTGGAGGCCATAGAAGTCCATAAGGCTTAAAAAAATTTAAGAATGTTTAAGTGTACATAAAAGGACACTTAGAAACCAACTTTTTAATGTGTAAGTGTTTTCATCCTTTTCAATTTATTTCCTAGAGGATTTTGCCATTCTAAAAATTCCTATAATCTTACAATTTTATTTGGGGACTTATGGAATTTTTATGGATTTTTAAAGGAAGGGTGGCATGTATGGAAAGTGAGGCCAAGTGAGGGGAAATAAGGTCCTTTACAAACTTGAAGTGGAGGAGAAGTCCTCCTTATTAAAAAGGTATGTGAATTTAAAGCATTAAAAGTATGTGACATAGAATTTGTTTGTAAAAAGTGTAGAAACCTTGTATATAAATTATGGAATTCATAGTTAATGTGTTTGTAATTTTCAATTAGGTATTTATTTGTACTAATTATGCATGGAATGAATGATTGGGATGGTGATTTGATGAAAAGAATAAAAGGAAAGGCTAAATCCTTATTTGACTGAGAGGTGTGTGTGTGTGTTTGTGGTGTGTATTACTTAATTAAGGTGATTTTGGCATGATTTTTAAGGTGTTTGATATGGAAATGCATAAAGTGTGTTTGCATATGGTGGAAAATGCGAGGATTGAAGTTAGGCCTTATTTGGTTGAGAGGTTACCTTGGTGTGTAGCTTAGGTGTATAGCAAGTAAACATGGCATATTACATGGGAATTGGATTATTACTAATTGCATTATAGTTGTAGGTAATGATTTTGATGAACAAGGCTTGTGTATGCGTGCTTAGTGTGGCCAAGGCATATACAAGGCATGTAATAGAATAGTTTCCATGATAATGGCATTATGTATGTATAGGCATGCTTGAATGATGTTAGGATATGTGTATGTGTGCTTAAATGTGGAGAAAGGCATGAACATGGCCATTGGGAAGCATTAGCCTAGAGGTATGCAAGGAAATTGTGGCATGAAAGGTAAGGTATGGAATGGCATGTGTTTATATGGTTAGCATGACATTTTTGGCATGACTTGTGTAATTTATATTTAGCATGAGTTAAATGAATATGCATAAGTAATAAGGCTTGAAATGCATGGCATTTGAGATGCCATTTAAGGTTAGGAAATGGTTGAAAAAGCAACTTGAAAATGGCTTAGAGTTGCATGGTAAAAATTGACCTTAAAATAGACTAACTTTGACATGTAAATGTCACTTAATTTTGAGACCCTTTGTAATGTTTATGTGAAATGAATGGAGGCCTCTTTTAAGACTATTTGAGATGTATGAATGAGCTTGGCATTAAGGCTATGGATATGTATGAAAATAAGCACAAATGGCACTAAAAAAGGGCATGAACAGAGTTAAAATTAGACCTAAAATGGCCTATGCAAAAATGGAAAATGACATATAACTTTCACGTAAAATTAATTTAGGGACTTATACTTGAAATGAACCTTTAGTGTGGACATATTTGAATTAAAATAATTTCTTAGACTAGACTTAATATAAACCTAATTATGCCTAAGAGATGACCTAAAATAGTTTAGAAAAATTGACCCGTAACTGTCCGATAGGACCAAAAATGACCTATAACTTTCCAGGTCAAATTTTGATGGTAAAATAAAATTCATAATGGTCTATTTTTTCATTCTTAAATATTATAATATGATGATTAATAAATAAATGAACATAAAATAAGGTTAGATGGCCCATTAGTTAGACACCCACTGGATGGGTTGACCGATCAACTTAGGTATTAGCAGTCGCTAGATGATTTCTATGGTTTTCTAGATATTGGGAGGTCTATAGACTGATCCTTGCTATCCTTTGAAAGTCTGTGATGTTTTTGATTATCTAGACATTGGGAGGTCTCTAGATTGATCCTTACTATCCACTGAAAGTTGCTGTGATTTCTTGATATTAGGAGGTCTATGGGTTAATCCCTGCTATTTATATTATGATTAGTGATTGAGTTGTTTGAGATATTGGGAGGTCTATGGACTGATTGCTACTATCTCTTGTCTAGTATTGGGAGGTTCAAGTGAGCTGATCCCTGCTATTAGACCAAGCTAGTGCAGTAGTTGGGGTCCAAAATGTGGGCTACTGCATAATTTATCAGTTCCCTCTTAGTTTAGTGTCTTAGGTGTAGTCTATCTAGTTGGGCCCAATAATTTAATTGAGTTTATCATAGTGGCACTTTGCTAACTATTGTGAAAAAATGGCATATCACCTAAATGGCATGAATTGGCTAGTATATCACCCACACACTACATTTTGACTATCATAATATCATTGCATGTGAGCCATTGCATATAACATGTTTTAAATGCTTTGAATTCACCACGAAGTTTCATACTCAGCGTACCAGTGTTTTGGTGTAGTTCAGCCTTAAAGATCATGTAGTGTAGTAGCACAGTTCTTGAAGGGTACATTGAGTATTTTCTTTTGGTTTTGTTTAGCTAGCACTCATGTAAAACACTATAGGGTATAGGTTAGCATGCTTAGAAGCTGATGTGTCTGTATATATAAAGAATGGATGTGATGTATATAAACAATTGCTTTGTCTATTTGGCTTGCTTATTGTTTTGATAACTATAGGCTTAAGGCCTTAAGTGTGTTTCTAATATTTAGTTTATGTGTGCTAATGTTGAATGAGAGACCAAAAGGGTCCAGATTGAGGTTGAATGGTGTTATTATTTATAGAAGTGTTTTTACAGGTGAAAAAAAATTTTGGAAAGTCACCTAGGTAGCAGTTGTGTTGCCCAATTTTTTATAGCATGTAAAGTGTCTTTAAATGGGTTTTTTAAGTTTGTCATACCATATATGAACATGTTTAAGGGTTAGGCTGAGAATCTAAGCAATACTTGATAAACTTCTAGAATAGTCATTAAGTGTTAAGGAGTGTACCCCTAGAGCAATTTTCAAAAGGGGTGACCTAACGAAAAGTGCATTACCTTTCGAGTTTCTTCAGGAATCCGGTAAAGAGTGTCACACTAATGTGAGTGTCGCTTATCCATGAATAAATAATTCACCTCGATCCTTCATAAATCATAAATATTACATCCCTTTAGGTTAAAGCCATTACTCATATATAGATGAAGATGATGTAAGCCCTAATAGAAACCAAACCCTATCACACATTAGCCTACACAAGTGGGCAATGGGAGTAGAGCTTTCTTTCTCTTCAACTCTTGTCATCCCAACCTATTTTTAAATTTCTTCAAATCAACATTCATTAAAGCATGCCCACTCTATTGGCAATTGATCATAAGCAGATACATCATGTAAACACATGCATACATACAACATGAGTGCTTACATTGTTTTAAATATAGTTATATCTCTAATCCTTTAGCTTAAGATAAAAGATGTTTATGCTCGTGCGAGCACAAAAGCCTTTCATATGTTCTGATCTCACTCTTTTAGCAAGATTACCAAATAGCAAGCTTTCCCTATGATCTTAGGGACAATCACTAGGATATAAAGAACACCAAAAGAAATGTAGATGCCATGTTCACATCAACAGGTAACACATTCACCATTTTTGCATAATGCAAGAGACTAATAGTGAATTTCTTTTATTTTTACATAAAGAGGCAAGAAGTCTTACATATCAATAAGAATAATCACAATTGGGACCCTAGGGCCAAAATATAAAACACCATAGGTATGTATTCATCCTTTTACCTTAGACAAACCCTTAACAATAAATCTTTACTCCTATAGAGTGCAACAACAACTCCACACTTCAGTGGAGTTAGCATAGAGGGTAAGCTTATTCACTCATCGGTATATAGTGCATTGCCTCTCTTTTCAGTTCCAAGCTTATTAACTCTAACTAATAACCAAGGAAGTATAACCTTTCAATAGCCTAGAGAGCATGGCCTCTAAAAAACCTAGAGAGCAGCTTCAAATAATAAACTAGAGAGCATGGCCTTCCAATAGACATAGAGTGGCTTTAGACATTGTCCTAGAGACTATGGCCTCTAAACAGCCTAGAGAGTAGCTTTAGACAATAACATAGAAAGTGACTTTAAACAATAGCCTAAAGAGCAACTTTAGACAATAGCCTAAAAAGCAGCTTTAGACAATAGCCCAAAGAGCATCTTCAAACAATAAGCCCAAAGAGTAGCTTTAGTCAATAAAGTTAACAAGCATCACACCTAATGAGTAGAGAGAGCTCTTGAACAAAGCTGAGAAGCATCACACGTACTGAGTAGAGGGAGCTATCAGATAAAGTAGACAAGCATTGCAATTATCGAGTAGAGGGAGCTCTTGGATGAAGTCAGCAAGTATCACACCTACCAAGGAAAGTGAGCTCTTAGTCCTGGAAAGGGTTAAAACTCATAACTTAAAATATCTCAACACACCTACCTACCAAGAGAAATTCTTGGTCTTGGAGAGGGTTAAAACTCACAACTCAGAATATCTCAACACACCTACCTACCAAGAGGAATGTTTGGTCCTATAGAGGGTTAAAACTTACAACTACCTAGTAAGAGGAATGTTGGGTCTTGAGAACTCAGCCTATCGAGCAAGGGGAGCATTCAAAACTAAATTCAAGGCACAGGTATGCATCTCTTACTTTCTTCTAAACTTTGATGTGGCTTGAGATGTACAATTCTCAAGCCCCATCATAGTGGAGGCAACTATAGACATAAGAGTCTGAGACACTTCCTAGTTTAAAGGGTTTCCAATGATGAAACCCACAGGTGTTGGATATTTCTCAAGAGATGTAAGGGAATGCCCACAAACAAAGCAAAGTGCCCCAAAGATAACACCTTAACCACCTTCTCAAAGCCTAAGGATGATGCTCAGTGGATATCCTATGATGTCCATGTGGACTAAGTTCGTAAGGACAAGTTTATACGGTATTATTGAGATAGAGGTTGTCTGTGTCCATATGGCTTTCACACTATAAAGACCAAGTTTATTTGGATTTGCCTATTAGTCTATATAGACTATAATATATAAGTTCATAAGCACTACAACACATCATTCTATGTAGAGATAGTCATACCTAGGGTACCCTAAAACCACACTTTAAAGAGCTAGGGGAATATCCCCTCGGGGGTCTACGTGCCTTATCTAGCAAGAAAGGTATAAAAGCCTAGTTTAAAAAGAGAAAGGGGACTTTTTGTAGAATTTTTTAAAAATAGGAAGAGGGAGAGACTTTACAGCAGCTTCTCATGTCATCTTCTACCTCCCTACACTAGAAAAACCCTAGACCTCCATAGCCAAAGCTTAAAACCTTGAAGAAAGTCCATTTTGCTTGGTCTTGAATGGGTCTAACCTCATATTCATAAGGAATCCTCCATCTACGGTAAATACTTAAAGAAACCATTATAAGGGGCCCTCTTCCCTATCCTTTATCTATATTTCTCTAATTTTTAATTCCTATTTTTTTTTGTGTTTTCATCCTTTTTCTTAAGTTTTCTTCACTTTTCTTTAGAGCTCAAGCACGCTTAATAAAAAGGGAGTGTTAAAAGACCTATTTTGATGGGTATACTCCATTAGAGAGGAGAGACCTCCATTATTCTTATTTTAATAAAATTTTTCTACTACACACATGATGATAAGTTCATAAAGTCCTATTTTTAAGAGGATAAGAGTCTATGTAGACTATGGTTCTCATACATTTAGTTCATACAGACCTACATCGGGAGTAATGTTCAAGTTTAGTCCCTAATTGCCCAAAATTGTTATAATTAGATAAAATGATCTTTTAAATAATAATAAAGGTTTTAATTTGAATATTTCAAAGGCTAAAATCCTCTTCCCTAAAGCTTATAAAATGGGTCCAACAAAGGTTTTAAATATGAAAAGGTTTTAATTAATAAAAATGTTTTAATTCACAAAGATTTTGGAAATAATGTTCCAATAACCAAAATGGTGTTGTTTGAAGTAGATAGTTCTTTATTTCATAATAATGGCTTTGGAGCCAAAGTTCTATAATCCCTTAATAAAGTAATTTTAATTAAAAGAATGAATATTTTAATGAAGTAATTTTAGGAACTAATATACCCTTTATCCAATAAAAATGATTTCGGGATCAATGTCCTCAAATTAATAAATTGGCCTAATTTTATATATGTTAGATGTGTATGATTTTATTTGATTTAAATGTATGATATCTTTACTTGCATTAATAATCAATTACTTTTTATGTGCAAATGTGTTTTTATTTAATGCAATAATCATATGCTTAAGGGAATTGATAAAAATTAGAACTATCGAGGTAAAAAAAATTGATATTAAATAGTGGGCACAAATAAAAAGAATTCCTAAACACCAAAATCTTTTTGGTTTACTTCTTAGATTGACCACTTAGGTGGTGACTCACACTCACTGCTGGGTAAACTACCTAATTAAAGGACAATATATAAAAAGAGCCATATCAACACTCTTCATGTCATGCCACCAGTAAAAAGGCTATAAGTCCTGGTATATCTTTGTACTTCTAACATGTATAGCATATGGTGCATCATAAGCTTCTTGCAAAATCTGACTCTTTAGATCTTTCACATCAAGCACACACAGACAATCTTGGTAATATAAACATCTATTACCCTTGATCTCGCAACCAAGTAACTTCCCCACTTGAATAGAACCCATAATCTTGACAAGTTTGGCATCTTCTTTTTAAGCATCCTTAACTTGCTGTAAAAGACTGGGCTTAACTTTTATTTCTACCAATATGGCTTCGTCGTCCATAAGCTTTATTTTGAAATTTATAGCTTTTATGGCTACCATAAACTTTTTGCTCAAAGCATCTACTACCATATTAGCTTTCCTTGGATGGTAGTCAATAAGGCAATTATAATCCTCTATCCATTCCATCCATCATCTTTATCTCAAGTTCAATTCCTTCTAAGTAAGGAGATACTTTAGACACTTGTGATTAGGGTAGACATGACACTTCTCTCCATAGAGATAGTCTCTAGATCTTTAAGGCAAAGACTATGGCCATTAACTCTAAATCATGTGTCAAATAATTCTTTTGATGTGGCTTCAATTGCCTAGAAGCATAGGCAACTACCTTGTGTTCTTACATGAGCACACATCCAAGCCATTCAAAGAAGCATTACAATATACAGTGAAATCCTTTCCTAACATTGGTTGTATAAGTATTGGAGATTCTATCAACATCACTTTTAGCTTATCAAAGCTCTCTTGACACCTGTCATCTAAAATAAACTGAGTGTTCTTCCTCAATAGGTGTATCATTGGTGCTGCAATTATAAAAAATCCTTTAACAAAATGCCTATAATACCCAGCCAATCCTAAGAAACTCTTAATTTTAGTGGTGTTTCTAGGTGGATTCTAGTCCATAACAACCTTAATCTTGCTAGGATCAACTCGAATGCGATCAACCAATACTATGTGTCCCTATAAAGACACTTTATCAAGCTAAAATTCATACTTGTTAAGTTTGGCACAAAGCTTTTCATCCCTCAATGTCTATAATACAATCATGAAATGTTGTTCATGATCATCTTTGCTTATAGAACACACTAGGATATCATCAATGTACACCATAACAAACTGGTCTAGATATAATATAAAGATTCTATTCATCAAATCCATAAAAGTTGTTAAACCATTGGTAAGCCCAAATGGCATTACCAAAAACTCATAATGTCTATATCTAGTCTTAAAGGTTGTCTTAGCAACATCTACTTCTTTGACTCTCAACTAATATTGTCCAAATCTTAAGTTAATCTTAAAAAAAAATGCTTGCTCCACTAAGCTAATTATCAAGGAACCATCCTTTTTCTTAACAAACAAGACTGGTACTCCCTATTATGATACACTTGGTCTTATAAAACCCTTATCGAGCAATTTTTACAACTGTATCTTCAATTCTTACAACTTTGTAAGTGCCATTCTATAAAGAGACATAGATCTTGGTGCTGTACTATGTAAAACCTCAATCCTAAACTCTAACTCTTTAACTAGTGACAAACCTAGTTATTCCTTAAGAAACATAGCTATAGATTTAGATACCATTGGTATCTAACTCACATCTAGTTCTTCCTTTCTAGTGTCATATATATGAGCTAAATAGGCTTAATATCCTTTCCTCATCATTCACCTAGCATCAACTATAGAAATAACATTAGGCATAAACCTTGACCTTTCTCTAATAACTATAACTTCTATCCCATTCATAGTACAAAGAAAATCCTCTTCTATCTATAATCCACTATGGCCTAGTGCTTGGAGAACCAATCCATGCCCAAAATCAAATCGAACTAGTCAAATGGTAGTTTGATAATAGTAGCAGAGAATATATGTCCTTAGACTAATAAAGGACACTCCTTAAATACTTTGTTAACTATCACATGTTATCCTATTGGGTTGCTAACCAGAATATTTATGTCAAACTATTCTCAGAATAACCCATTATCTTGTGCCCATGTAGTGTATATGCATGAATGAGTAAAACTCAAATCTATCAAAGATAAAAAAGGTGCCAATAATAACTTCAAGAGAGTCAGCATCCTCATATGCCTAAATAGCATATTACTTGGTTGATGCTCTTTTCTCATATTTATCTATGGTCTCAGCCTTATCTCTCTGATCTCCACTCACTCTGTCACCTCTGTCACTCTTTTGACCTCTAGACTTAACTTAGGAGGCACCTTTCATTTATGCAGGCACTCTAGGATTCTTTGGGCAATCTTTCTAATAATGGCCTTCAGAGCCACACCCATAGCATGCTCGTAGTATGGTCTTCTAGTAAACTTTCCTATGCCACTTGCCATAGTGTTTTATTCTTCAATTCTAGTGCATTTTTTATGGTAGAAATAGAGCATTAACTGCTTGCATATGTTGTCTAGACACTACTCTCGAACTTTGAATAGATTCTAGGTCTCATTCCATTTTTAAAATTGCAGTTGTCTAGATTGATCCTTTTTTACCTCTTTTCTAGATTAAAGGTTACACTAGATAAACCATGCCCATAAGGTCTCTTCTTCTGATAGACCTCTCTTCTCTCTTTTTAAATCTCATCAATTGTGTGACATGTTATCACTAAAGCTATGAAGTCCTTTATCTTTATTGGGGCCACTAGAAGCTTGATTTTAAGGTTAAAACCTTTCTCAAATCATTTGCATCGATCTTTTTAAGTGGAAACAATCTCCTTTGTACAATAGTATAGCTTGGCAAACTCTTTCTCATACTTAGCTATGGTTTTATTCTTCTGCTTTAAGTTAACAAACTCTTATTTCATCATATCTAGATAATGTTATATGATATACTTCTTTTTGAACCCCTGAAGAATGAATTCCCAAGTTAGATCTAGAGGTTCTTTGTGTTTTGTAATAGTCTCCCACCATTTAAGTGCCTTATCGTGAAGGAGTGAGTAGCATAAATTGCATACTACTCTAAAGTGCATTTTAGCTACTGCATTATCTATATAGTTCTATCCAACCAACATTTTATAATATTGTCTCTATCCAGCTTCTCTCCCTTAAAGTCCTCAACCCTTATCTTCTTAAGCCTCTATAAGTATGTTTTCTAAAGGGCTTGCAATGTAGATTGTGCTGGTGGAAGAGGTGAAGGAGCTACTACTATTATGGCTTGCCTTACTAAATCCACCATCTGCTAGAGAAGAATAGGTATTGCCTAACCTACAATCCCTATAGCACTAGGTACTAAAACACTCGTTATAAAAGACACATTAATAGATATGGGTGTATAACTTTTGACTTCCTCAACCCCACCCTCAAGTGTAAATTAACTCATCTTAGTCTATAGGAAAAAGAGATATAGATAATAAACTTCAATGGTATTAAATTTTGGGAAGCATGATTTTAGACTCTAGGCACTCATATATAACTCTATATGTACCAAGGAATGCCAAACCAAAGCTCTGATAACACCAAATGTGACAGCCTTTATCCAATTCGATCACCAAACATGAATAAGAAGTGGCACAAAAACTGATATCCAAACTCACTTATTCTAAAAACTTGAATAATTTAAAACCTTGTTGAAAAGATATGACTAAATTTTAACTTTTGAAAACTTGCTTCAATAAGAAGTTTTCTTTTAAATTTCAAATTTGTTTTAGGAATCCTCGTGTTGAAAATCTAACATCATAACGGTTGTACTAAGACACTATTCCAAAATGAATAGTATTTATATGTATAAAAGCACTTGTATAATCTTATTTCTAACAATAATTAAATTATCGTGATCCTCTTAATCCTTCTAAAACATCTCAACACAATAGTTTCTAAGAAACATGCATTTAGGCATTTATTTAAAGAAATCTAATATCCATATTTTAAATATACATAACCAAGGTAAACTATCGTGACAACCCATAATTTACACAAAGGAAATTCAAAATATACCTAAGAGGTCTCAAATGGTAACTCGCAGGTCTCAATACTATAACCTATAGGTCTCAAAACTCAAACTCAAATCATAGCTCAAAGGCAAATACAATGGCCCGTATTAGGCACTTAAGCTTCATAAAAATTTCAGCCCATATAGCCTTTTTAGCTCAATCATTCATATTTTGACATAATCATGCAAATTCTACTTTAAACCCTCCACCTTGATTAACTACATACTCATAAATAACCAATTCTTATCATATATATACATACCTTTTATTGAATTTCATTATGTCTTTCTATCAACATGCAATATTCATGCCATCACACATTTATTTGTTCATGATCCTTTATATACTTGTATTTAAGGCACATTAATCCAATTATAACTACCAACTTATCATTTAAGCCAACAAAATATACATATGAACATACAATGCAACATTTGACTATTACTAGATATATATATGCTAATAAATCCCATCATCCTTTTCTCATCAACTATGTATATATATATACAACTACATAAGTCTATATCATATCAGCACCATATATCCTTAATTAATGCTTCAACCATCCATGGTAAATATATCATTCTACATACATCTAACCAATTTACTTTCATATAGCATTCAAATTAATTTTTACTTCGATTACAATAACAACATTAATTTAAGAACTAACACACACTCAAAGCAAGTTTTGGCCACCACATACATAGCACATAACCATCACATTTTCCTTATATATCCATCATTTTAGAATACATATGGCATGCTTACAACATCCTAATACATTTAGCACTCATTACATAACATTAATGGCATATAACATTTATTACACACATTTGATCGCACACTTTAATTCACCATTCTTGCACATACATCATATGATACATTAAATACATTTACCATAGAGTTTAATCACACCTAAAGAGCCTCTTCAAACCTTCTCTTTCCCTTTAACTTTACTAGGTCCCTCTTTCTCTACATACAAAATTATAGGAAAATTAGAAAACTGACAAAAAAATCTAATACACCTCTAAAATTAAATTTAACATTAGATATAATATAAGTTTGTTGGGCACCAAAAGAACATTAAAAAATATTAAATCAAAGAAAATTACCCCTTAATTTTTAGGTTACTATTCACCTAGCCAAATTCTATTTTCTTACTTTGGAGGATGTGTGGAGCCTTAAATGTTTGATTTAAAGGATTGAATGGAGATTTAGAGGGGTAATTTAAAGAAATAAGAAGAAAAAAATAGAGGGGTTGTATAAGGGGAACGACATCGATTGCAACTAGAAGAAGATGGGGTTGTAGATGCCACTATTCCACCATTTACCATGATTTTATATAGCACTTTAACCACTTAAATTGCCAAATAATTGGATGGTGATAATTTTTCTTACTTATGGTCTAATGGCTATCTTTTTTTTTTCCTTTTTAAACCCCTTTCTTTTAATATGTTTATTCTCATAAAACCCTTTTTTAAACACCATATATGTCCCATAAAATCATACCTTTCAAAACTCGAAAGCCTCTAAAGACTCTTGCTAAAAATTGAGGAAAATCAAATTAAAATAACACTTTAAGCTTAGCTAATTTTAAGAAAAATGCTTCCCAACACTTAAAAATTCCAATTCTAATACCAATGGTCTATTTGGAATGTTTGAGTATTAGTTTGTATTATTCCTAGAATTTTTTTTAGTAAAAACCAAATATTTTATAGTTCTGTTAAAACTAGGTCACTATTCATGTGACACTGCCATAAAATCTTAACTATCATTTTTAACCATCTAAAAGACTTCATTTTCACTTTAAATTTTACCTAAAATTATAACATGTTTAATACTTCCTTTTTGTTGCATTAGTGTGAACTAAGTGTCAAGAAAAACTATTCATATCCTAAGAAGTGCTATTCGTAACATCAAAATTTTTGGGTGTTGCCATTAGATTCACTTCCTTACAAGCACCTTAGACATACAACATTTAGTTGTTGTTTGTAAAATTACCCATCAAAATAGATGAATTAGGTGCCTAGAAGTTAGAGTCAATAGATAGTGGGTTTTAGGGCTCTTAAGTTTGGATTGCTTGATGACAAAGAAAGGATAAGGAATCTTATAAGCAGAAACCTTAATGTCCAATTTAAAGTTCTCTCTTTGGCCAAAAGGCCAAGTTTTCTAAAAAAGTCCAACTAGTTTTATAAAAATCCCGAGTTTTTATGACATGAAATTGTTAAACAGGGTATATAAAAATGGTTTCTAAGTTGTTTAGTTTATCTTGATGTAAAATGGCATCATTTTGTGTCAAAATGGTTGTTTTCACATAGTGCAAAATGGTCCTTTTAGCATTCTATAAAACAACTATTTTGTGTCAAAACGACTATTTTCTTTATCAAAATGGCCATTTTCAACTGACAAGTCAACTATAAATTGATAGCTTTATGTCTATCAAAGAGGGACTTCTCTTAGTAAATATGTATTTATAGTCAAACAAAAGCACTTTCAAACACAAAAATTGTGCATTTTCTTTGAAAGATGTTAGGGTTTTCTTTTGTTTTTACTTGAGTAAATTAGAGAATGATCTAAACAAAATTATAATCAATAGGTTGCACAGTTTCTTTTTCTTTTCTTTTATTTTAATAATTTGTCTGCTAGTAAGGCATGGTTATTTGATTTTACTTTCATCTTCTTCTTTATCATCTATCTACTAGTTAAATAAGATGATTTAATTCATCATATCATTGTAAATCTTTACCTTTGTTTAGTTTTTCTTATATCCTATTATCATGAAATTAAATTATTTGCCTACCAATTAAATATCATAATTTAATTCTTTTGCCTTTTGTCATCCATCTACTAGTTAGGTGAGATGATTTAATTTTCATACATATGTCTTTGTTCTTTTTTTTTTGTTTATTCTTTCATCATAAAATTAAATCATTTGCATACCATAATGGTTTGATTTTTATGTCTTTCTTTTATCATCCATTTATAAGTTAGATGGAATAATATCTTTTATTCATTTTTATGGAATTGAATTATTTGTCTAGTAGTTAGACATAATAGTTCTAATTCTTATTCATATGTTGTTTATATATTGTTATCATATATATAATGCTATTTATTTCCTTTGTAATTTTCAATTTCATTATTATGGTTTTATTTGTGATTGATTTGACATATTTTTAGATCATTCATTAATTCAATATTAGTTTTTTTATTAGATTGTAAGTTAAATAATTTGTATTTGATTTTATTCCTTTTTTTTTATGTAATTTAGTTAATTTTAATTTGATTTTATTTCCTTTTTTGTTAAAATTTATTTTAGGCAATTTCCATGTAATTACTATTTCCTTAATTAGAATATATTTTTAGGTAATTTCCCTATAATTTTATTTTCATTTTGAATGTAATTAAGGTAATTGCTAGGTATTTTTATTCTTTTTGTTTCTTTGTACTTTCCATAAATGTTCTAATATGTAGAAAATTGTTTTCTTTGCCTAAAAAAAGCCAAATTAATTTCTTACTCACTAAATTCGTGTTTTGTTGTAAAATAGTTTTTTTTTGTTTTGCTTAAATTAAAGTCATAAAAAAGCTAAAATTTTGTTTTCTAAAATGCCATGTGGAAACCAAAGTTCCCAAATTAAGCAATAACCCAATATAATGTATGTATTTTTTCAGTTTGCCTCCTTATAGTTTCTTTAATTTAGTAATCTTTTATATGCAGATATGGTTATTTAATTTAAAATCATGTATAAGGAAAAGGATAAAATTATTAATTTAATTTTAATTCTATATTAACTTAAGGTATAAATAAGAGAAAGTTTTTGAACCATTTTTTGCTATGGCTCCATAAGATATTTCCCAACCAATTTTAAGTGGCGACTCTACCTACTTTGTGGTGTCCAACTCATTTTTTCTTATAATTCCTTCTCACCTTTTAAGATTTGAGGGGAGCAAACTAGGACAAGTCTTTGATCATTTAGAATTAATCATACATGGAAAGAAAAAAATTGGAGCAGAGTCCTAGTATCTTTTTTTGTATCTAACTCTTTAGGAATGGTTTAATAAGCCAAATAGTTTTTTATGTTATGGAACCATAGATTGTTATCTTTGGTCTCAACTTAGTTGTTTTGCATTCCCCATTCATAAAAAGGTTGCCTAGAGTTGATGACTAGGATTTGAGGTGAGGCAACCCTATCTAAGTCTTGCCAAATCAAGGTTAGGCTTACAAGTACAACTGCCATCTGGTTTTCTTTATAAAGCATAAAATGGAACTATAAAGAAGTAAAGTTGAATAGAATCTAGTGCCTTGCATATAAAAATCAAATTAACTTATCTTCTTTAATTTTTTATTTTCCTTCGACTTAATATGTCACAAGCATCAAATCACCCCATACTTTAACATCTCTTACCCCTAAGACTAGAAGTGACTCAAGTCTATACAAGAATGCTTTATGCTTAGCCATGTTGTCAATTACTTTAAATTGTAACCTTTTAACTAAAAGGACTATTTCATCACTTAGAGAGGTAAAATGACACTAATGCTTACACCAATTTAATTAACTGCTCTATTAAAAAATGAGCACCATCCTTGAACATTGATTGACCCAAGTGTTCATTCTAACTCCTATTATGAGTCATTTGTGAAAATGGATTTTTGTGTCAAGAATTATTACATTCCCTTTGATGGTTTTCTTGGTGACATATTTAATGACATACTTTTAGAGAATAACCATCCACTTGGTGAAACACCTCATTAGTGATGGCATTTACTATAATTATTTTAATAGGTCAAACATGGTAATGACAATCATTTTATAGGATTAGAAATAATATTCTAATTTCTTAAGAGCCCATACCATGGCCATACAAGTCTTTTCCACCATAGTATATTTCACCTTATATTTGATATACTTTCAACTAAGGTAGTAAGCTACAATCTCAATTCCATTATCATTTTCTTATGCCAGTAATGCTCCATAGCATTTTCTTTAATCACTAGGTATAGGATTAATAGTTTCCCAAGTCTTAGTAGTTTAAGTATTAGAGGTGAGAGCAAGTAGGCTTTAATTTTATCAAAAGCCTATTGGCACTTTTTTTATACATTTTATGGGTTGTTCTTTTGTAAAAGCTTGAATACTAGTTTACAAATAGAAGTGAGCTTTGCTGTGAACCTTAAAGTATATTGTAATTTCTCAAACAAAAAAATAAACTCTTATCTCTTTTTCTATGCTTAATATGGACATCTCTTGTGTCACCTTCACCTTGTCAGGGTCAATCTCAATGATTCATTATCTGGCTATATATCTAAATAAGTTGCTGGTTATAACTCTAAAAATGCATTACTTGAATTTAGTCTCAAATGGCACTTTTTCACCATCGTAAGAAGTTTCTGTAAGGCTTTAGGATGTCCTTCATGAGTTTGAGATTTAACTATCATGTTGTCCACACAGACCTCTACTTTTTTTTGATATGTTACCCCTACATTCTTAAGTCACAATGACATCACTCTATAACAATAGGTTCCATATTATATTATGAAAGTGATCTTGATTTTGTTCATGATTATTATAAGGATTTTATTATATCCAAAGAAACCATCCATTAGAGAATAGGTTCTATATAGGGCAACATTGTTAATTAGAACATTAGTATAGGTTAATGGGAGGTCATCTTTATGACATGCCTTTTTAAAGTTTCTATAGTCAATGCACATCCTCAAGTGGTCATCTTTATGGTACAAGAGCAATATTTGTTAGCCAAGTGAGGAAGTATGATAGTTTAAGGAAACTAGCATTTATTTATTTCTTGACTTCATTTTTAATCTTTTTATCTCACTCTAGTCACATCCTTTTCAACCTTTGTGTAACAACTATTACATTAGGATAAATGGGGATGAAGTGTTGAGCGATGTCACAACATATCCCTAGCATGTCATGGTAAGTCATATGCAAATAGTTTCTCATGCCTTTTTAAGACATCTTCTATTTAGGTGTATTTTGTGACACCCTTTGCCTAGACAGTTTGCTAGACCCAAGTGAGAGGCAGCATACAACCAATATCAACTCTCACTTACCATATATTTTACTTATAACCAATAAGATCTGAAACCTATTTAATAATATATATTAATATATAACTTATAAAGATATGTTTTAATAAAAACCCCTTTATATATACACTATTAGAGATCATCATGTCGAAAATCCCAAAGCATAGTGGCTACCTAATGACACTAGCCCAAATAGTAACATGTATAACATAACACTTCTATATACTCAACATCACTCAATCAAACTCTATGATCCATTTGATCATCTAGAACTCACAACAACCATGTTACCATACCAACATATATAAGCAACACATACATTTTACGTATATTCCAATAATTTTTACTACTTAATACTAATAATTGACTCTACATTCCTTACTACCATTCACAACCATTAAATATAATGCATAAACATAACAATGCTATTCAATCTTTCACTTATTACAAAACCATACTTAAGCAATTACAAAGCATAACATAAAGTTCAAAAATTTCAAAGCCTTTTTACAAGATATAAATATAAGTGTGGTATTATATACATCAAAGTTGATGTTTTTATACATCAAAATAGTTTCCATGTAAGAATCTCCTCAACTGCATATCCTTCAAACCCAAAACATCATAAAAGGTCACATTACATAACTTCGATCTAAGATAAAAACCCGCCCATCACAAATAACAACAACACAATAAGCAACACTTCTTAGTAGTATATCCAAGTTTATGATGTTGAAAGATCACTATCCAAGCATTAAATGTAAGGTAGACCAATTTATTTACAAATTGATTAAGTTACTAAAAATTTTGATGATAAAAGACCATATTATATGTTAATATTTGAAAATATGCATTACTAATGTTCTTTACGATGCAAGGCATAAATGAATTTATGACAATAGCAATTAAATGTAAATCTGCTAATGTATTAAGCACTCATGTTAGCTTTAGCAGAAATAAGGCATGCATAAAATCAATAAGTCATATATGTACAAATAAGATAAATACCATAGTTTATATAAACATTAATCACCAGTCATGCATAAGATATGTTATTCTTATAAGTTGTTAACATGTCTAAAACTTTTTCTTTAACTTCTTTTGCTAATTACACATTTGTTATTGCTTTGCCCATACTGAGAAGACACATGCTTAAACTGGATAATAGAACATCTAGGCCACAAAGGCCATGAGTGTGTTATAGCTCATTTGGACCTATACGACTACCACACTAGCTTGGGTGTGTGTGTGGTACTCTATATATGACACCCCTTATTAGACTCCTAAAGAAATTCCACAGGTGATGCATTTTCTGCCAAGCCACATGCATCTTAGAATTGCTCCAAGAGTGCACTCCTTAACACTTAAAGCCTATTTTATTATTTTATTAGATATTGCTTAGGTTTCTAGTCTAACACTTAAACATGTTCATATGTGGTGTAATAAACTTAGATAACCCATTTATAGACATTTTACATGTGTATAAAAAATTAGGCAGCACAACGGCTACTCGGGTGACATACTAAAATTTTTTTCACTTGTTAAAGCACTTCTATCAATAATAATATCATTTCATCTCCTTTTGGACCCTTCTGGCCCACCAATCAACATCAGTACACATCAATTACACATTAGAAACACACAGGGCCTCAGGCTTACAATTATAAAAAATCATCAAGCAAGCCATTAAGACAAACCACCTATTTATATACGTCACATCTATCCTTTATATATATAGACATAAGTATCCTCTAAGCATGCTAAACCTATACCCTATAGTGTTTACATGAGTGCTAACTAAATAGGACAAAAGAGAAAGACTCTATATACCCTTCAAAATATGTACTGCTACACTATAAGATCTTCGAGGCTAGACTGCTTATCTTTGCGACCTGCATACCAAAACACTAGTACACTGAGCATAAAGCTCAATGGTGAATTTAAGGTATTTACAACATGATATATGCATTGGTTCACATGTATTAACAATATGAAAGTCAATATGCAATGTGTGAATGGTGTATCGGTTAATTCATGCAATTTAGGTGATATGCCACCTATTCCCAATAATTATCAAAATGCCACTATAATAACTTCAATTAAATTAATTATACAATAACTTGCCATCAACCAATTTTGTATATTAATTTAATTTAATTTAATAGGCTCGACTAGATAAACTAGACCTAACACACTAGACCATATGGGAACTAAAAAGTTATGTGGTCGCCAATATTTTAGACCTCGACTATTGTACTGACCTGATCTGAGAATAGGGATTAACTCACTTGAACCTCCCAATATTAGATAAAAGATAGCAAGGATCAGTTCATCGACATCCTAATATCTCAAACAATTTAACCACCAGCCATATTATGGATAGCAGAGATCAGTCCATAGACCCTCCATTATCCAAAAATCACAATAAGAACTTCAGTGGATAGCAGGGATCAATCTGTAAGCCTCCCAATGTATAGATAATCATCAACATCAACACCACTAAAAGATAATAGGGATCAGTCCATAAACCTCCTAATATCTAGAAAATCATAGTAATCATCTAGCAGTTGCTAATCCCTAAGTTGACCCGTCAACCCATCTAGTCGGTGTCTAACTAATAGGCCATATGATCTTATTTTTTGTCTATTTATTTATTGATCATCATATTAGAATA
>CANXYI011478012.1:0-18021 GCA_948208565.1 Hura crepitans
TATATATAAGGGATGATCATGTACTTTCAATTAGCTTCTACTCATACTAATAATTTCGCACCATACATCAGCTCTATTGCTAACACACTAACAATATTCTTAAGAAAAAGAGGAACACGGCACACTAAAACAAAGAAAGAAAAATAAATCAATTTTAGGTAACAACCATATTTGTTATCCCATCCAAATTATTACCTCTCTATTTGTTCCATCCCCAAGTTTAAGTGCTGAAACCTTACACACCCAGCCACGGAACACCAAAATCTAGCCTTATCCCATGCATATAATATTTACACACACATTGTTTAACCTCTCCCCAAATCACCACCCAATTTACTTATTTCTCCATGAAGCCCCTCATCCATCCCATACAAAATCACCATAAAAGGAAGAAAATAGGCATATTCTTAATTAAATTAAATCCACTAACTTGCTAAAGGAGTTAGCCAATTCACTTTTCATGTTGCCTCCAATCCTTTCTTCTCTATCACCTTTAGATTTAAGCTCTATTGCTACCTTTCATGGTTTCACCTCCCATGAATCACCAAAATCACACACATGTCCATTATTTTCTAGTCTTACAAGCAAGTTTAAGGTAGAAGAATTCTGTAAGCTTAAAGTAGAAATATAGGGAATTGGCTTACACTAGGAGTTAAGTGAATTGCTACCTTTGGGGTCCCTCAGTTCCTTTTAGATTACATTGCATTTCTTCACTCCTTGTGGATTCCTCCACCTTCACCTTGAATTCTCTATTTGAATTGTTGTCCTTAGGTGGTCTTTAGATGAAGATATAGAGGAAGAATGCTGGAGTAGGGGTGGAAAGAAGAGGACGTGACTAGCTAAAAGAAAAAGGTAAAAGGGGTGAGGAAAGAGAAAAGAGGGAGATAAAAAATAATTTTGGGTGTGAATTTGGTGGTTAAGTGGTTACCTCAATAATTTTTCATGTGGTTCAGTGGTTGGAAGGAATTAGAGTAGCCTTGGATCATGTTACAGAGCTCCAAACACC
Source organism: Hura crepitans (assembly GCA_948208565.1). Lineage (NCBI taxonomy): Eukaryota > Viridiplantae > Streptophyta > Magnoliopsida > Malpighiales > Euphorbiaceae > Hura > Hura crepitans. The sequence continues at coordinate 1,007 of CANXYI011478012.1, forward strand.
CCGGGATTCAAATTCCCGAACATAGGGGATACTAACTTTAGGGATTTTTTTTAAAAATCATACAGTTATCAAAAAAATACACCATTTGTTCCTAAAATCATCATTTGACCCCAATTTCATGTTTACAAAATTTCATGGCGAAATTCCATCAAGAAGTACCCGAATTAAAAATTTAATGTTTCGCTGTAACTCGATTCATGATAGAACTTTGGGAAATTTTCTATGGCCATTCAGACCTCCAAAAATTGTTGTGTTTATTTTTAAATTCATCAAATAAATCTAATTAGAGGCCTATAAAGTTTCACAACTTAATTCCTTCGGGAACTAGGCTAGCAAAATTTTAGGGAAATCACAGTTCTACTAAAAACCCAAAAATCCCAAATGACTTTGAAAAATTGCATTGTTTATTTTAAAATTCATTATTTAATCCCAATTGCACACTCAAGAATTTTTGCGGCTCAATTCCTCCAATAAGACAATTTTTAAACTTCCTCGGTCTTCATGCCAACGTCGAAAATCCCAAGAATTTGCAAATGGCCTCCGATTCAAAAAATTCATTCACTATTGGACTCAGTGAAAATTTTAAGCTATAGGGTCCACTATTTTTAGGTCCGTTTGGGCACATCTTGGGTCAATCCCGGTCTAAAAAATTTTTATTAGCCCGATAGGTAGCTTACAGCCAGAAATTTATTAGTTCTGCTAAAATTTTTATTGAGGTCATTTTTACCCTTTTTCAAGCTTGTGAAGTGTATTAGGAAGTATGTCCTACCTTGGGATTCATGCCAATGACCTAGCACATTAGGTGCCCTTTTCGAGTCTCAAGCACTGTTCTCGAAGCCCTAGTACATGGGCATTACATATGTGAATGTGCTGATACACGTGCAAATATATGAATATTTCTTGTGATTGGTGACCTAATATTATCTTAAATGAATGAATGCACTCTATCTTATCTTAGATGAAAGAGTGTTGAAACATGATGGTGGTTAGTGAGATGGTTTCAATGAATGAATGCACTCTATCCTATGAATGAGCATGAAGTCATAAAGGCGGTCGATGAATATGATGAATGAAATGACTCTAGTGAATAACTGTGGTGATAGAGTGATTCAATATGAATATGTCATGAATGGGTGGATATGTATCTATTGATTATATGCTTACTTGGATAAGTGCGAGTGAATGAATTTAGTGATGAATGAGTGATATGCAAATTGGTTCCTAATCTCTTCTTAATAAAGGAATGCAGCAAGGTATATTTTTGACTGAGTGGTGAATAGTGCATTTCTAATTAATGTAATAATGTGTGTGTTTTACTTATTTTCTCCTAAATACATGAGGAATCTGAGTGAATGGTAAATGCATGTAAGACATGACTCTAACTTTTTCTTAGATGATTGAATCAATGAATCGTATCTTATGATGTATGAATGGTAAAGGTAGATGCATGTTAAATAATGGTACATTTTTTTTACTATGATCAATGAATGGTGAAAGCTTATGTATATTGAATAATGGATGCATATTCTCATACAGTGAATGAATGTTCTTTTGTGATAGATGTATGAAGGCAACGTATGAACAAGCATAATGGGTACTTTTTCCTAAAATGGATGTGTAAATGAGTGTGAGTGAGTAAACCTATTATTTGTGATGTACGTGCAACAATATTTCTAAATGCATGAGTTAGTGCATATTTTGTTATTAGGATCATTCTCCTCTCAAACTTATCGTACGAAAAGGTTAGGTTTGAGAAAAGAGTGAAGTTGTAGGCTAGGTTGGGCTAATGAGAATAAGATATCTCTTAAAGAAAGAGGTTAAGTTACAGTGATAAAAAGGCTAGGGAACGTGTTGAGAAGAAAGTTGAGTTAAGGTGGACAATGGTGAGGCTAAGGCTTAGGTGAAATGTCAATTTGCCATGAAGGGCATTTAAGCATGTGTGGCTAAAGAGTGAATGATTATGATGAATGAGCATTCAAATGTATGTGATTGTATAACATGGTACTCTTATTATTAGCTGATTCGAAGATTTTTAAACTAAATATTTTTTCTTGACCTCTACTTTTGGCTAGATTAGCCTTTGCAAGTTTTCAATCTAGTGAGGTATGCTTTAATTTTTACTTAGGCTGCCCTTTGTGAGTCTTCAACCTAGCAAGCTTCTTTATTCTTTTAATTCATTTTTATATTTTTTTAATTCAGCTTAGCCATATTTGGTTAAGGCTTGGGATCTTATTGTTTGATCAATTAAGTCTAGACTTACACCTTTTAAGATGGCTCGATATGTTTTGGAGCTCTTGCCATGGGAGATAGAGCTTTTCATAAGTAGTTCATTGTGGGTGCTGGCTTCGTGCCAAGCATTAGGAATTTTTGTGATTTGAATGTCATTCTTTTAACCTTTTTAAGTACTACATTGATGATATCCCTATTATTACTTAGTCGTGAATATTTTTTTACTAAATATTTTATCTCAAATTTCCCTAAATTTTGCCTAGGTTCATTCTCTTGGTTGATTAGCTTAGCGGGAACTAGAAAACTCATTTCTTTTTAAATTAGGGCAACCATAGTTGAAGAGGGAATACTCAATTATTTAAGGCTTAAGGCAAATCTTTTTACTATTGTAGGCTTTAAGAGTTTAGCACCTTTTGACTTTTAGAATTTTGTGTTGGCAAGAACCAAAAAAAGGTTTGGCTTTTTTAGTGTGATTGCCACAAACTTTTAGGCTTTGAAAATGATGATAAATAATAAATTTGATGCTTTAGGTTTGGAGCCTATTGAATTTGGACTTCTTTTAAGATTCAAACAAAAGGCATTCTTTTAAGTGTAGTTGCCCCCAGTTTATTATTTCCTTTCTCTCGTCTCACATTTAAGGATATTTCTCATGCTTTACAAGGAAAGATTAAGTTTTGAGCTTCAATATTATGTGTAGCGGTGGCGAGCCATCATGTATTATTTGTAACAAATGTGGATTAAGCTGATTATGTTTATTTCTTTTTCTCAATTTCTTTTTTTTTTCTTTTTATTTTTTTTAATTCTCTCAACTCACTTTCAAGAGTATTATGTTATGCATTGATTGTTGCATACAAAGATGCTTAAAATGATGTTTTACTAAAGCTTAATTGTTCCAAAATAAAAGCAATAAAAAAACTAGAAAAGAAAATAAAGATGGTCTTTACATCTTTATTGGATCCTTCCATGTCCTTAATTAGTAAGATCTTATAGTTGGTCAAGAGTTAGTCTATAAGGTGGCAAACCGAACGTCAAAAAAAGAGAGCTTTATTTTTTAGCGATTTGAGGAATGTTCATTATGTTGGATAATGAGTGATCTTCTAGGTATGGTATCATGCCATGGTCTATGAGATCTTGGATTGCTTGACAAAGGCTTTGCAATGGCTAGTTAGGTGACTAATTTATTAATGATAAGCATAATATAGGTCATAGCAATGCTTAGGTGGAAGTGGTAAGGAATGGTGTTCGAGTATTAAAGGTTGGAGAAGGTTCTCTTCTTTCAATTCCTTGAGCATCATGGACAAAGACTTATTCAAATGGGGAAATCTATGGGAAAACTTCTTTAGCCTAGTTACTTGGTCATTATTTGCCTTTACGGTCAAATTCATGCCCGTCAAGTTCTTTAGAGTGCCTTATTGTTAGACTACAAACTTCTCTTATATCTTTTCTTTTATGAGTGCTATCATTCTTTGTTCCAATGATGCCATCGCTTTATTAAACATGCTTCTGGTCACAAGTTGACTTTCACCTTTGGTTCCTAGTCTAGTTTCCATTTTTGTGGTGAAAAGTGTTAAAGGAAGCAGAGGAGTTAAGTCTTTTCCTTTGAAGAACCTTAGTGAAGGATGATCCTCTTAGTAAGCATGATATATTTGTTAATATGATATGATGCATGCTTCAAGAATTAATGATGCTATGCTATGCTTAAATTACATAGATAATTGTAAAATTGAATGTTAGTGATGCATATGATATATACATGATGTGCCTAGACATAATATGGATTATGTGATGGATTATGGTATGACAACTGTATGCATAGGATGTAACTTTTATGATTCAAATGCATGTGATATGTATATGACATGCCTAGACATAATGTTGATATGTGATCGATGCATGTTACACTTATAAAGAAGTCCACATGATAGATGATATGTGTTTGGCAAATGTGAATGCATGGTGAGGTTAGCATGTTATTCTTGTTAATGTGATACAAGGTGGATGGCTAATGCATGTACGAATGAATAATGCATGACTAAGCCTAAGTAATATACATGGAAGCATAAAGTCATAGTGTCTAGTAGACGTGTGCATGTTACATGTGTGTGCATGTTATGACTTCTACGATGTCAATGTATGATTCCTAGTGATGTATATTAGTCATTGATCCATCTTTTAGGAGTGAGCTTTGAATGTTGATGTGATCTAGGCTTTTCTTTTTTCTAGATTAAAGTCAAAATGTATTTATATAAATGACTAAAAATAAATTCATTATTTTGTTTTATTGAATGAAAGTATTTAAAAAGATTACAAAAGCTAATGATTAAACTAATAAAAAAGGGAAGGGCGGCTTCTAAGCTTCTAGATTAGGAATCTTCTTACCCTTATTGAGATATTAAATGGCATGATAGAGAGTGGTGCACTTGTCTGTGAGATGACTTGTAACTTGATGGTAAGCACAAGATCAAATCTATGATTAGATGACAGAGGATCAATCCTTGACTTGGGCAATAATGGCTATAGTTTTCCTTCTTTTGTGAGCTTATTCAAGCACCAAGATAGGGGTTTGCCCAATTTAGAGAACTGACAAGTTCTAACCATGTTAACATTAGTGGCTTAACTTGAATTATCATCTTGAGCCCAGTTTCCCATTCTTTTTGAATCCTCAATTTTGGAATGCTAGTTTGAGATTGATAGTTATGTCTTTAAGCCATTCCCATGTGGTAATGCCTTTTGTGAAGAGCCTAACATTCATATAGCTATTAGCATTCTTGATGAACATCTTGATTATATCGGTATCATCTAGCTTGTTTCTCATTTTGAGCACCTTATCCCACAATCATTCTAAATATTCAAATAAGGTTTTATCAAGTTTCTAGCACACCAATTATAAGTCTTTGAGGGTTACTTCCATGGTTGCATTATTTGAGTATTGCTTGTTAAATGCAATGGCCAATTCTTCCTAGTTTATCTTGATCTTCTTTTCCATGCTATGGTACCAGTCTAGGGCTTACCTAATTAAAGGCATAATAAATAAGCTCACCATTTATGCTTTTGATAGGTTGGTAAACTCATGGCTATTGCATACTACTTCAAGTGAGTCCTTAAGCTAGAAGTGCCATCAAACCTATTCAAATTTAGCATCTTAAATTTATGGGACATTGCATGATCAGACTTCAAATTGATGTCTTTTATATTGATATCTTTGCCTTTGGTCACTAAGTCACTCATTGCCTCTACATTTTTATTTAGTTCTTTAATTAGATCCTCCTTATCATATTTGGGTGGTTGAACTTTATTATAGCTAGGCTTAATAAGGGGTCTTTCTTCATTATAAAGCTGGTCATTAGCCATTTCTTTCTTGCTATTGCTAGCAGTGAAAGTTTGACCTTTATCTTGCTAGGTATTCATGCTTGATAGTGCATTGGTTATGGCAGTAATCATTATTTTCTCTATATCCTAAAGGACCTTATTTAACATGGTCTTCATTACTAGTTCATCTCTAGATATAGTCGTTCTCTTTGGTGGGTTGCAGATGGATCAATGGTTGCTGCAAAATAGAAGGTTAATGGTGATACATGATTTATCTAGGATAATGCATGATATGTGATGTGTGCCTTATAAATGAATAGTGTAAATGTGTAGATACATGGTAAGAATATGTTGTATGAGTAAGAAGTTAATGATCCTTTACAAGATAATAACGTTCAATGCATGGTTAATGTGTCACGTACCTAACGCATGAGTATTAGGATAAAAATGTAAAAGTTTATAAGGTATATATGGTATACAAAGTTTAAGTCATATAGAAGGTATAGTGTTATGTATGTGCATTAAAGCATGATATACATATAGTACATAGAAAGGATATAAAAGAGAAGGATTTAAATTTTATGTTACATAATAGGTACAAGATTAGGCATGCGTATACAAAAATGATACATGTTAAATGCACAAGGATAAATACAAGCAATAAACCTTCCAACCTTATTATTCCCACACATATAGTCTAAGTCATTCTTCCTAGGTGAGCCTACCTAAGCATTATCGGGGGATGCATAGGTTCGAATATAGGCTTAACTAGGCCCAATGACCTCTCATATTTAAGGCATATGCAAAGATAATGGCCTATAACATTTAAGTCTTATTTTAGGTGAAATTAGGTTAGGCCTATTCCAGACAAAAGGTATGGTGGGCTTGCCCCTACTTTAAATAAGGTTAAATGCAATAGGCCTACATAGCAATCATAATGTAATCATAATTTCTTAAGGTCATTCAACATAGGGGAAGTTGCTAATAGGCTCATGGTTTGTTTAGAAGGGCTTATGGCTCCCACAAGTGGAGGTCACTCATAACGAGTCTATCTAATCAAAGATAATAGCGATCAATTAGATCACCATTTTATATACTCGAAGGCATAAAGCTTGTGAGTAATGGATATGGTTGTACATCTCCATTCTTGAATAAAAAAATGGAGTCATGGTTTAAAATACCATCTTATATGGGATGTGATTTATGGGATTGATAAAAATTAGAATATTAGATGGCATATTATTTGGGCACTTTCAAATTAAGATTCTCATTCTCAAACGAAGTCAACACTGTAGAGATTATGTATTTTTTTTGCTAGGGATGAGAGTGGTTAGTAGAGTTGCCACTTGGCATTTACACTAGGACCTCTAATCTTCTATACTAGAAATGTTCGAAATTCAAATCTTATTTATGCCCTAATAATATCCCTTCTTTGTATATTGTAATTTTTATCAATCACGTATCAAGCAAGCTTGTATTATATTTAAAGTATTTATGACACCTTTTAATGAATAAGAAGTAAAGTGTGATATTTGAAGAATATAACAAGGTATATTAGTGCATCCAAAAATTGGATCATTGATTATTAGTGGTGTGACTTAATAATTACCCATAATTCCATTAGAATTGGCGTAACTGCCCAACTCCCATCTTTAAGAGATTGGCCCTTATTAAAATACATTTTGTTGTGAATTTTGAATAAAAAAAACTTAAATATGCTTTATTATGAAAACACCAATTAATTATGTAAAAAATCATTTAATATGAAAGTTAAGCAATTAGAATGTAAAACAAGTTGTTTAACTAATTATTGCAAGTAAAAATAAATCAAAAGATACAATAAATACGAAATCAAAGGAAATAAAGTATGGCACTTGAAAGGTCTTGTTTATACGTCACTTAATCTGTGCAAACTCTATGTAGCTCTGGCTAATATCCATGTGAACTATTGCTTATAAAGGATATTATATCCGTCTGGACCTCCAATCTATTAAGAAAAGTTACTTGCATACAACTAAAAAAAAGAGGTTTAATGATGCCAAATAATGGAATAATATAAAATCACAAAGAAAATAAGAAATAAATGCATGTGAAACTGAAATTCAAAGTAAATGTTCACGCGAACTACTTTCGCATGAGAAAGAGTTTGTGAGGACTTAAAGATAGAATATACAAGAATAAAACAAGATCAACCATGAGCAATACATTCTTTATGAGAGAGTCTATGTAGACTATATAATAATTTTGACATATTACCATGTATTTTAGAGAATGAGATAATTATACCACATCATAGAATAATATCAACAAAGTAAACAAGATATATTAAAGTATGATATATAATACAAATAAGACATTGTTAATGAATATAAGTCTGTATAGATGATGAATCATGCACATGCCAATAACATAACTCCGTGTAGACTTTATCATGCTTATATATAGCTCTGTATAATTAAGATAAAAATAACAGAGTGATTATAACATAGAAATAATCAATTTTACAATATGAAATAATATAAAATGATCACCTACTCTTATGATCATGGTGGGGTTTACATAAAATCACCTCACTTATTATCAATCCTTAGAGATCATAGGTCTATGAAAAGAGTAAGAATATGTATAGAAGAAGCCTTAGATATTACCTGGTGAATAAACTTTTCAAGCAATAGCACAAAAGTGTAGGAGTATAGAAGGAATTATTTTAGGTAAGGCTAATAAGACTAGTAGATCATATCCTAGTTACAGCCCTTTCTTAGACCCATAAATAGGTTTCTTAATTGTTGTGAATTTTGATTCTCTACCCCCACTCTTATACATAAGAAAGGTATTTATATGCTTAGGTTTAAGAGTTTCCCATCTAAAGGAAGTAAAATCTTAATAGGATTAGGATATATAGTTAAAACTTGAAAGTCCTACTTTTGGAAGATTTTATGTCAGCAAGTTCGTGCAGATTTGTATGGCTTAATCCGTGCATACCTAAGTTGTATGCTTTCTTATTAATTTATGGGCTTTAGGCTAGGACTTAGGCTAAGTTTAAGTTAGTCTATATAGACCCTATCAAAAATAAGTCCATGCAGACAATGGGATTAGTGGAGCTAATTGGGCTAGTAAGGACCTAGGTGGAGTATGTCTGTATAGACCCTATTTAAAATAAGTTTGTGTAGACTTTCTTCCTAAGGGACTTATGCCATTACCTAAGAGCCTATCACTAGTGATCATCATAGGCTAAAAAGTGAATAGGTCTATACCCTGAGGGCTTTACCTATACATCCCTATTACAATCAATGTTGACCTTCGAGCTTGGACCTATTGGTCTAAACCCTCTACGATCAACACAAATTCCTTTTTTTTCATAATTCAAGTTACACTATAAGCTTTTTGGGTCAAGTTAAAGTCCTAATACATAAGAAATGTCCTAGACCCAAAATTGATGTGTCTATAAGATGGTGAAGGTAACTTCACTTTCAATTAGTATTACCTTTAACAAGGTTGTAAGAACTCTTCCATTGTGTTGCTTAGTGTCATCGTAGGCTCAAAGTACTATGTCAAATACTTTTAAATCTTCCTTCTTCAAATTAAGAACTCATATAAGCTTAGATGGTGTTATGTAAATAGTAGATCCATCATCTAGCATAGCACAAGTTACGTGTTTTCCTTTAACTTTAGCTTGAATGTTTAAAGGCTTATTATGGTACCTTCATTTAATTAGGAGGTCTTTATCAAGGAGTAAGGTAAGACTTATTTTTATTGTTTGCTATTTAATTAACTACCTCTTTAGGCATGGCATATTCAATGCACTCATAAAATATAAAACTTTTATTAAGGTGTCTTTTATGTTTTCTTGAGCATTGAGAGGTTCTATACACTAGCATGTGCTTATGTAATGCTTGTGAATCTTGAGATTGGTGAATAGTGTCATCAATGCTCAGGACGATAAATGGATAAAGTGAAAGGATATTATTTTGAGATTTTAGGTGGATTTTCAATTGAAAATTTAAGTTCTTAAGAAAATAACAAAAAAAAATATTAAAAAAAAACCCATTTAGTTTAATTGGAAAGTTAAATCTAAATGATTAAATAATATGAGATTTTCATATTTTAATCATAGAAATAATTGAATAATTTTGATATAAAGTAAAGAAATAAAATTGACTAGTTATTAAAGAGAATAGATTTCAAAAAATGTATGTAAATAATTAAATTTTTTTAACTTATTGTGGGAAGGATTACAGGATAATAATTGAAAAGAAAAATTCATTTATAGATTTATTACGCATGTTGACAGCAAAAATAAATATAAAGGGAATTAGATAAAAATAAATTAGAATAATATAATATGGTTACATATATAAATAAGTGACAAAAAAAGATAGGAGATTATTTACCTTTAAATCGACCCAAGGGTTATTTTCTCATGGGGAAAATTGGCTAGCTCTTATAATAGGGCTAGCTACTATAGAAAAAAATAAAAAATAGAAAGAAAAAAGAAAAAAAGAGTGAAGAGATGGGATAGAGGTAGAAAAGGAAAGAAAAAGACAAAGTGAAAAAGGAAGTGAGGGAGGGCAATTGAGGTAGAGAGAGATAGAGGAGACAAAAAAGAGAAAAAGAATGAGATAAGAAAAGGAGAGAGGACCAATAATAGAAGAAATAGGAAAGAACAAAGGAAGAAAAAGAAAAAAGAATAAGGGAGAGAAGGCAAAAAAAGGAGGAGCGAGCAGTGCCTAGCAAGTATGCAATGGTGATGCTAGTAGTGATAGTGATTTTAGCTGCAGCAGTCTACTGATGTGGATAGGGGAAAAGAAAGATAAGAAAAAAGAAGATAGAAAATCAGGATAAGAATGAAGAAAATGAGAATTGGCATCTATAAGTCAGGCTACCAACATCCAGCAGCTCACCTCCGCTAAGGGCAGTGATGACACTAGGGGAGAATGATGGCACTAAAATCTTAATGCTTAGGTTATGTTGCTTTTGAATCATCCCTCCTTTTATTGAATTGTAATTGAAGTAAAACAAATAAACATTAAAAAAGGGAGAGTGAGGAATCGAGAAAAGGAATGAATGTTTTTAGAGAAATAAAGGGGAGGAAGGAGATGGCGCTATACATGTAACTATCAGTTGCATGGTTTTTTAATCTTTTATGGTATAATTATAGTCAATTGAAGGTTTACTCTTATTAATTCTAGTATTAATATATGATGGTGGTAGTTTAGAACTCGTTGTGAACTAATAGGTTTCATATATGGTGAGAAGAGGAAGCAATAAGGGGGAGCAAAAGGTAGTGGCTTCATAGAGTTTATTAGACTATTTTAAATGCTAATATGTCTACTCTTTGAGATATACTAACGTGTGTGCACAATTAGGAAATTTAAATTATGTTTTCTTGCTTAAAGTGTGTAATTGATAAATTTAGGTAAGCATATAGTTATAATTAAAGACCTACTATCGATAAACTATTATATGCATGATTTAAACAAGTAACAAATTAAGAAATAAACATTGGTGAATACTTGTTGGATGCGAAAATACAGTTGTTGAACTTAGGGTGCAGTATTAATTTAGATTAGTTGAGTAATGTAGGGATGGTCCTTAAAGCATAATAGGTATGAAGTAATAATAAACAAGTGAGACCAATGTGACAAGTGAAACTTGTATGTATAATATATATGAGTATGATTGGAAGTAAGGCCATATGAAAATTTAATGGAATGTCATGAAATAGTTAATGAAATTTTTATAACATGATTGTGATGAGAGTTGAATAAGAACTAGTAGTGACACATGATTATGGGCAAGCCTAATGATCTACGTGGTGTGTGTTTTGGAGGTGAAAGGATAATGTGATGACATCATATGGATTAAGTGATTTGATGTGTACATCAAGTAAATTAGGGAATAACCATATAAGAAGTAAGAATAAAAGTATAAATGTTTTCTCTTAATTTAAATGACCTAAGGATATGGAAAAGTGGAAGTTTAAATATAAAGTATTAATGAAGTAATAAATACATATATTAAGCATAAATAGAAGCAAATGATAAAATAAGCCATAGAAACTAAATAGTCAAAATATGGTTATCCATGCTAAAGAGATTAAGGTAGTGTAATGTGGTAAGTGAGTACATAAAGATAAAATGAAATAGAATTATGAAGTATTACTTATAAATAAAAGATAAAGATGGTCATAGTGTTAGAAATGTTATGATACATAGGTAATTAGGCTTGAAAGATGTGCTGTGATAGTGAGTGTGAGTGTGAGTTACTAATAAAAACATAATACATAAAATAGGCATAAGCTTGAAATAGTGTCACATAAATAAATATAGGAAGATAAATATGAAATGTACAAATGAGATAAACATGACCATAAGAAGGATGGTAAAATGGTGAGTGTATTTAATGAATTGGTGGTGAATTGCATCATTTACTTATATTCTAATGTTGGTACATATACACATCAAATGTGATATGTGTAAAGGTTCTTAAGTGTATGCTTAACCAATAAAGGATTGACCCTAATGGAATGTTTAAAATATGCTGGCATTAAGAAATAATGCATAAATGTATGATGTAAAATAATGGCCATTAGATGGATTGCTATGAATAGCATGTGTATAAAGGGCATACATAAGTTAATAAGTATTCATGCTCTATAAGATGGTAAAATACATGAATGAACGTCAAATTACTCTAAACCTAAATAATGAAAATGTTATCCCATATAGCCAAATGGTTAATAGAGTGCATATATAGACATATATCTCTATATTATCACTTGTACGGCTATAAATACTAGTTATCTAAACTATGATGCTATGGAACGGAAATCAAACCTGATGTAAGGACTTAGGTTGATCCCTTATGAGAAGAAAGATGTCATAGGTAATGAGCATAGTCTCAGGGTTTATGTTTTTATATGGGGTATAATTTAAAGAATTTTTTGAATGTATGAACTTTGATTGAGAAAGGGTGTTAAAATGCAAACTAGTGGATTCATGTGATATTTGTAGGAGAAAAATTAAACAAAAATGGAATCGATTGCTAAAATAAGATGATTCTAAAATATTTATGGAAAAGTCATATCAAAAAGGATATGACAGGGCCTATATTGGTTAGACAACTTATCGAATATGTTGATTGGTCAACTAGGGACTTGGTATAGCAGTTGCTAGTGGCTTTGATTTAAAAGGGTTATTGGTTGTTGTATGGCAAGTGTAGCCGCAGAGGTTCTAGATGTGAACCATGAATATTTTTAGATATTGAGAGGTCCACGAGGGTTGATCCCAACTATCTACATAGTTTTGGATATTGAGAGGTCCATAAGGGTTGATCCCTACTATCCATACAGTCTTGGATATTGAGAGGTCCACTAAGGTTAATCTCTACCATCCATTAAAGTTGGGATATTAAGAGGTCCATGAAGGTAGATCCCTACTATCCGAATGGTGGGACGAACTTGAGAACTAATCATTGATATCAAATGGATTGTAGTAGGTGCAATTATCAAGCTCTATAATATTGGCCACTACATAAGTGTGAATCCTATAATCTAATGTTAAAATAAGGTAATCTCTCTAGTATAGGCTATATAGGATAATAATTGAATAAAAAAAAGAAAAAGTGTAATGATGAGGGAAGCATGAAAATAAATGGGATGGGATAGAGTAAAGATAATACACATGTGATTAATATGGATTTACGACTATTCTTGAAGAGAAATTTGTAACTTGATTAATGAAACTTAATTAATAACTCGAATAATAGCACAATAATTGAATTTGTAAACTAGATGCAACTGTACGTGAAGTATAGTAAGATATAAATTATATGCTCTACTATGGTATGATTTGTATGTTTGCTTAAAATTAAACACATGTATAGGGTTCAGTAACAAATATCAATTATTCATGAAATCAAGTGACCTAAGTAACTAAAGCTAACTACAAAGATTAAATAATCTAGTGACACATAAATTAATATTTAAATTTTAAAGGATATATAAGATTTAGATGGAATGGCTATATATGTGTGTGTGCATGTCAATGAATTACATGCTATAATAATTAATTTACATTAGTGCATTAATGTGTATATAGCCACAAATCAGTAGATAGATAATGGCTTGTATAACATGTGTAAACTAAAATTTTTATGTTATACATGTGCGTAATACAAGTAAATTTTATTAAGTACACTATTGAGCTTTATTGCTCAGTGTAATAGCTTTTTTTGTAATGTATAGGTTGAAGATAGCTTATGAGGAGGTGTAGTTTAAAGAGCAGGATTAAAAATAAAAGATTTATTTATTTCTAGCATAGCTTCTAAATTTATTGTATTATGTATCCTTTGATTAAGGCATTCATGTAAATGTTTAAAAAGTAGGCCTAAGTTATTGTATAAAGGTATCTTGAAGTATAAGATGCTTATATGTAGAGATGTAAAGTGTACAAGATCTAGGTATTATTTTCTATACACCTATTTGTCTAATAGCTTGAATAGTAAAATTAGAGCTAAATATGTAAATGATATAAGAATGATGCATTGATGAAAGTATTCATGATTTGAGTGGTTGTTGTGTGGTTATAGAGGATTATGATGATCCAAAGTTTAATGTGTTGAGATGGAAATTTGTTGGAGTGTTTATTTCTTATAGTTTAATTTTTTTTTCCTTGGATAGCCATTATGCTATTGAATTTTATTAGAAAATGACTCATGATATTCTTATTTCAAAGAAACCTAAAAAAATGTTGGATAAATTTAGTTTATATATTTATAATGAATGTTTATGGATTTTAGGATAGAAACATGATATCCCTTTTTCAATTCCAATAGTGGATTGGGAAAAGGGTACCACATTTTGGTGATATCAAAGTAGGCTTAGGTGATCCTCCAAATAAGGAAAATAAAAAGACTAAATAAGTGCCTTAAAGTTTAGGTTATATATAGTAAAAGATGGTATCTATTAGTACTAAGAGTTGATTTGAGATTTACAGAGACTAGAGGTAAGTTAGCTTACACTATCGTAAGGGAAGAGTAAGAATGGGAATGTAAAGGGACTTAATAAAAAGATACCATGTTCAATAATATAGAAGAGGGTGTCCCTAGCATACTTATCAACTTCCCTATAATCAAAGGTTGACTCTTATTAGTATATGAGGAATTGGGTCTGAGTTATGCATTGCATAATATGAACACTATGATAAAATTATGCTTATTCACATTACATCATTATTACATGCATCATTAGATATGTATAATTGTAGCTCAACCACATATATAAATATATGTACATTGCCTTAATTAAAATGAAAGGTTGATAAGGTATACCAATATACATGGGAAATAGAAAGAAAACTAAGATGTTTGGAATAGAAGTTCGAATGGTCAAGAATAATATGAGATCAATGAAAAGGGTTGTACCCATTAAGACAAATGGAATTGGTTATAAGAGATATAGTGATAAAAAGTTGTTATAAGATCACTTGAATAGATTAATGCTTATTATGGATATATAAATATAGTGGATGCTTATAAGATGCCTAAGAAAGGAAGTAAAATAATTACGAAAGATTATACTAGTAATTAGTAAAGAAAAGTAAGATTAAGATTCAAACAATATGGAGATGAGAAGAATGATGGTGTGGAATAAAGATTAGAAAGAGTAATAAGAGAATGGTGAAATTGGGATAAGCAGAGTATAATTTAATAGATGTGATGGAGTACGATCGGGCTATAAGAATTTCTAAGATAAAATTCTAATAAGAGGGGAAGAAATGTAATCCTTACAAATCTCAAGATTGGCAAATAATGTATTCTAATCATGAATAACTTCCGTAAAGCTTGAGATGCTAAATGGATGAAGTGAAAGGAAATTATTTTTGAGATTTTAAGTGGATTGTCAATTGCAAATTTAAGTCCTTAAGAGGATAACAAAAAAAAAATTAAAAGAACCATTTTAAGGTACTTAGTTTAATTGGATATTTAAATCTAAATGATTAAATAACATGAGATTTTTGTATTTCAATAAGGAAAATAATTGAATAATTTGGATATAAAGTAAAGAAATTAAATTGACTAGTTACTAAAGAGAATAGATTTCAAATAATGTTTGAAAATAATTAAATTATTTTAACGTATAGAGGGAAGGATTATGGGATATTAATTGAAGTGAAAAATTCAATTACAGATTTATTACATATCTTGACAATGCAAATAGATATAAAGGGGATTAGATAAAAACAAAATATAGTAATATAATATGGATACATATATAAATAAGTGATAAAAAAGAAAGGAGATTACTTCCTTTTAAACAGACCCAGTCGTTGACTTATGTTGAGGGAAATTGACTAGCTCTTAGAATAGAACTGGATGTTGTGAGAAAAAGAAAAAAAAGAAGAAGGAAAAAAGAAAAAAATAGGGTAGAGATGGGATAGAGGTAGAAAAGGAATGAAAAAGACAAAGAGATAGAGGAAGTGAGGGAGGCTGATAGAGGCAGAAAGGGAGATAATAGATGCAAAAGATAGTAGAAGAGAACAAAAAAAAAGAAAAAGCAAGAAAGAAGAAAAGGATAGAGACCTAACAGTAGAGGAAATAGGAAAAAGGAAGAAAGAAAAATAAGAAATAAGGGAGAGAAGGCAGAAAAAAGGAGGAACAAGTGGCATCAGGCAAGTGCATAATGGCAATAGTGATACTAGTGGTAGTGGTGGTTTCAGCAATGGTAGTTCAGTAATATGGACAAAAATAAAACAAAATAAGAAAGGATAAGATAGAAAATAGGGAAGACAATGAAGAAAAGGAGAACTGGCATTGATGAGCAGGGCTACCAACATCTAATAGCTCACCTCAGCTAAAGGCAGCGGTGACACTAAGGGAGAGTGGTGGCACCAAAATTCTAGTGCTCGGGTCCTATTGCTTATAAATCCTCCCTCCTTTTACTAAATTATAGTTAAAGTAAAACAAATAAACTCTAAAAGAATGCAGAAGGAGGAATACAAAAGAGGAAAGAATGTCTTTAGAGAAATAAAAGGGAGAGATGGAGATGTCAATATATATTTAAGTGTCGGTTGCATAATTTTTTAATTTTTTATACTATAATTTCTTTTGATTGAGGGTTTGCTCACATTAATTCTTGAGTTGATATCCAATAATGGTGGTTCAATACTCTCTATGAACTAATGGGATTTATATATAGTGAGAAAAGGAAGCAAGAATGGGGAGTGAATAGTAGATGCTTTATAGAGTTTATTTAGACTATTTTCAATAACTGTAAGTGTACTCTTTGAGATATAATTGTGTGTGCACACAATTTGGATAATTAATTGTGTTTTCATGTTTGTATTGTGTAATTGATAAATTTGTATAAGCAAATAGTTATAATTAATGACTTACTAATAGAAAACTATTATTTGTATGAGTTAAACAAGTTACAAATTATGGAATAAACATTGGTGAATACTTGTAGGTAGCTAAAA